>JAOWBN010000004.1:397411-410240 GCA_028565015.1 Pinguicula moranensis | reverse complement strand
CCCAAATGATCCATAATATACATATCAACACTCAAGGAACAAAATGATTTTCATCATCCAGTATACATGAAAACTAACAAGAGCACAATGCTCTAGGTCACATACCTAACATGCGGAACACTGTTCCTCGAGGGCGGATGCGAAACCGAAAAATCGATTCCACATCTTACTCGGGCGGAACGCGGAACGGGCGGTTCCGGTTCTGCCCGCTCCGCTGCCCAGGACTAATTCAGACTCTATTAGATTAAAAAGTGGTTTTGAGTTAAACATCGAAAAGAAGAGAAGACAGTGCAAGTGTTGCTTCAAATTTGTGAGACACGACAAACGAAATTGTCCTCAAAATCCAAATAAAAAAAAAACATCATCCGTAATGAAGGTATGATATGAGATCGTGTTATAGTTTCTTCTTTTTAATATATCTTACCTGGATTTTGGGAACATTTTTTTTACAGACGGAGTGGAAGACCAAATAGAACAAGAAGAACACATGACGAATGAAGATGAAGATCTGTGAATTTTTCTGAATTATTCAGCGAAGATCAAATGTGATTGTTTTTCTCGACATAGTTGAGTTGTTGTTGACATTTTTATCACAGATGTTTTTCATTCATTCTGCTCTGTATGATCACAGGTGGACAAGGCAAGGCTATAATTAACACTGGGATACTGTACTGCTTGGTACCTGTCCTGCTTCTATAGAAAAGGGTTTTGGAAAAACGAAAGGAAGATCTTGGTACATGTCCTGCTTCTATTCCTGCTTGGAATTTTCTAGCAGCGAATCCAGAGGACGTGAAAATAGAAGCACCGTTGCCATATCTACAGAAGTGGGAAGACTCAGTTTGCGAAATTGCTGTACTCAAATAAAGAGAACTTGATGATTAGAATCAGGCAAAAATGAGAGTGAATACCGATTTCTGTTCACAATTTGTATGGCCTCATCCAGATTCTCTGGTTGAGAGCAAGGCAACTGATAGTTTTCAGGAAAACTCTGAAGAGCCTTTTTCTAATGAATGGCATCCAGGATGAAGTAATCAAGACAAAAATGTTTTGTCTTCATAGGTCTTATTCTGTTTGAGTTGATTATGGATGTTTTGTCTTCAAAGGTTTTATTCTGTTTGTGTAGGAGAGAAGATTGATTGTAGAACCAATTGTCTGATTATAGAATCATGCTCAGAGTTCATTATCTTATGTGTGTATTATGTACCTAATTAATGCAAAAAAGCCAAGATGTATACATTTTGAGGAGAAGAGGCCTTTGAATTTAGGGTATGATTCAAACCTCCATCTACCAGAAGCTGCAACCTCAAGTCTTTCTTATTTTTATTTTTTATTCACAATTTGAGATAGGAGCAATAAATCACACAACATATTCAATCCTTCCTTACTCCAGCGCTAGATAACAACAAATACATGATAACAATGTTCTAATCTTATTTTTACCTAACCAGACATGAAAAAAAGCCGATAATGGTCGAGTTTTACAGAATTTGTTGGGCAGTGTCCTCGTATTTGGCCTGGTCTGTCTTGTACATATGAGCAATTTCTGGGACTAGAGGATCGTCAGGATTGGGATCGGTCAACAAGGAGCATATGGATAGCAAGACCTTGGATATGGTCAAAGCTGGAGTCCATTGTTGTTGATGTTAGGGAGGAATAACTTTGTCCTAAATGCAACTTTGGGCGGTATAAATTGGTAGTCAGGCGGGAAATGGATTGAAACTAAGAATACACCTCCAGCATAAGGGTTGTCAGAAGGACCCATAATTGTGGCTTGCCAATGAAAATGTCTTCAGTAACCGGACCTGCGCTGCACAAGGTCGGAGGTTCTCTCTGCAAATCCTTGAGTTCCCTCAGTATCCATTTCGACGCCATTTCAATCCCGCTGCAAGAATTGAAAGGAAAAAACTCAGACAAACAATAAAGCAACCAAACTCAGATCCCAGTGCAAAAACCCAACACCGGTAAATTAACAATGGAAACATTAGAATTAATTGGAGGAATTAAGCACTTGCCAAACGAAATGTGAAAAATCAAACCTTGCATCAAATGCCCAGAACTCTAGAAAATCCAATCGATGCAAGCCTCAAACCTGCACTTAAACAAACAGCAACTTTAGCAAACAAAATTCCACTCAAACAATAACTTTAGCAAACAAAATTCCTCTTAAACGCCATGAGCTGGTCTGATGGAAACCCTTACCATCCCTCGCGCATCCGCTCTTCCGTATGCCGCCTTGTCTCCCGTCGCTCTCCGTCAGATCCTCCGAGTTCATAGGACGCAAGGATGCAGCGAGCGGAGTTCGAAGTTCGATCTGAATCGCGCCTCAATGTCCGAGCTGAATCTCTAAAGATTTAGGGATTCAATCCTGGTTGTCTAATTGATTAGATATTGGTGGCAAGGATTGAATGCTAAAAATAATGAAAAGAACTAGTTTTATGCAATTGTCATTTGCCATGCCAACATACATATTATAAAAAAATATATAAAAAAATGAAAGATAAAAAATGAAAAATAATACGGTCCTAAATGGGCCCCGCCCGAATCAAATTTTGAAAAATCGTATCCCCCCGTTTTACTAAATGGTTTAGCCCAGACCGCCCCTTTTACAATCCTAAAATGCCTAAGACTGCCCATTTTTAATCGGGCGGGCACAGAAACAGTCCGGACTGGGCTAAAATGATTTAGGCCCATTTAGCCCAGACCGTCAAGAGTGTAGACAGAGCTGGTTGGCCGTAGATGCGTCTAGTAGGAAATGATTTTGATCTTCTATTGAGCCAAGCTTCACCAATACCTCACCCCCTTCCATTCGCGCCACCGAGCTTCCTTCATAGACAACAGAATGAAGGGTGGATATTAGGCTATGAAGATCTATTACCGGAGCAGGAATGTCAATTAAGCACTTCCATAGCCATTCAGTGGATGTTGGATCAGGTTTGAAAGTTAAAGGAGGCAGCTTTTCCATGGTCCCCAATTTTGTACGGTGATCTTCCACCCCTGGTTGTCTCCCTGCAAGGACTTCAGAGGGATCAATGCTCATTAAGTTTCTGGCAATGGACACTTGCAATTGAAAAGAACCGATCTAGATTTCGTTCAGTTATTCCAGCAAGGGCGGAGTGAGATAGATTTCGTTCACGTTACCGACGTCCATGTGCCGAAACAAGCTACAAGTATGAGCAACAGATTCGGATTTGTTGTCGGTAGGAGATTTGTGAAGTGAAAGGATTGGGATTCTGCTATAAACTTTCTAATGTGTGCAAGGAGGGGTCTACGAGTTTAGACTGCTTGGTCCGCCGATTTTGCGAATGTAAACATGATTTTATGTGGTTGTTTGACAGGGATCCATCCACTCTGCTCTGCGTCCTTGCTGGAGTGAGTTGAGTGGCAACATCTTTGAAGTGGGCCAGGATTTTGTTGGAATACCACGCGTAAAACACAGCATTTATGATACATCACGCGAAGCATTTATGATACATCGCGCGAAGCATTTATGATACATCACGCAAAGATTGAAATGTCTGCATAGCATGATACATTTGTCTTGTAAAAGGAAGGATCCCATGATTTACGGGATCCTTCCTCATCTCATCTAGTACCTATAAAACGGGAACAGATCATGTAAGGAAGATAAGAAATACAATTCTCTTTCAATCAAATCTCTTGAGAAAACATGGTATCAGAGCAATAACTCATCATCTACCTTTTTTTCCTTGTGGCCATGGCGGATAAAACTCCAACTGACCTTACTCTGGTGTCACCGGAGGATCTATCCGTCCAGGTTGCTAAACTTTTGAAACAAATGCAACCATCTTAAAACTACCAAACTCCCACTATTACTGTCAAACTCGGTGACCATAACTATTCCTTATGGTCCCGGTTAATGAGAGTCGCAATAGGGGGAAGGGGACAACTCAGCCATATTACGGAAGTACCGCCAGCCCCAGTCCCTACGGATCCTGATTATCAAAAGTGGGAGCAAATGGACCTTACCGTGTGTTTGTGGATATTGCACGCAATCGAGGGAGACTTGATGCACAACTGTGGAGAATACCCAACGGCTAAAGATCTTTTGGAAGGACTTGCCACCACATATAATAGTGGGAGTGATTCCCTTCAGATATTTGACCTTACTGTCAAGGCAAATCGGCAGGAACAAGGCTGAGGGGCGTTGGAACAACTGTATAGTTCGTTTCAAAAGATCTGGAGGGAGATCGACCAAAGGTAACACAACCCTATGACATCCACCATGGATATTACGACCTTCAATAGGCTTCGCCAAGAAACACGATTATTTCAGTTCTTAGCGGCGATCAATGATAGCCATGATGTAGTAAAAAGAGATCTCCTTAAAGAAGACCCCTTTCCCCCAGTCGAAGTAGCGTATGATGCCCTCCACCGAGAAGCCGCTCGCGTAGAGATTTTAAACCCGATAAGAACCGGCGGCGGTGACTCTTCATTGGTAAATAGTTTTCTGTCGAGATCTCGGTCAGATCTGGCCAAGAACTTGGCAAAATCATCACCACCCCGAATCTACAACGGAGACAAACCAAAATTGGTGTGTCGTGAATGTGGTCGAACGGAACACGCAACTGAAGCTTATTACAGGCGCGTTGGTTACCCGGACCACCTCAAATGTCAGGAATGTGGCAAGAACGGACACCAAACCGAAAAATGCTTTAGAAGGGTCAGATATCTGAAAAAGGGGCAAGGCACCCGAAAAATGGACGAAAAAATGGCACAGTGGTCGAGAAGCATTGATGACCAAAAAAGGGATGAAAAAGGAAAAAAATGCTTTAGAAGGGTCAGATATCTGGAGGAGACGACTTCTCTGCAGTCGAGAAGCATTGATGACCACAAGTTAATTGCAGATCGAGGCCTATATTGTATGGAATCTCATATTCAACCCCCAGCAAACATTGGTTTCCAGAACAACCCAAGTCCTCCTTCGAAATTATGTCCTGGCCCACGACTTTCAGAAAATTGCCAAATGCCCCCTCATACTCCTACCAAACACCAAATTCGTCCCAACTCTCTCCTAAAATTACAAAAATGCCCTAGAACGTCAAAAAATTACAAATTCAGCAATAACATAGCTGATACTCACAGTTTTTCACCTGGTTGTTGTAGGCGTGACCCTTCGGCTGCTTATTCCATTCATCAACATGGGCCCTGGGTGCGAGTGCGCATATGAGTCAACTTATAATTGAATATTGGCTAATATCATAAAAAACCTTAATACCAAGGTAATTGATTGTAAGCCCACAATCTCTGATAAGTTGGTTTTATATTCTTGTTCATAACCCGTGCGGGATATTCTAACACTTTCCCTCAAGTTCAACTAGGCAAGCCCTGTTGAGACTTATTTTTTTTTTATATTATAGGCATGTGTACCTACCTCACAAACAACACTTTGTGCTCAGAACTCCATTTTATATGGTTGGCACATTGTGCTCAGAACTCCATTTCATATGGCTGGGCTTGTGCAGTTGTGGGTCCCATTTGCCCTTTGGATCTTTACTGGGCTGTTGAGCCATATCAATTCTGATATCATGTAAATTTAGTAGACCGGACCCAACAATAAATGGGCTCAGGCCCAGACCCAACCCAACAATAAATAGATTCGGGCCCTGGGTGCGAGTGCGCATATGAGCCAACTTACAGTTGAATGTGGGCTAATCTCATAAGAACCTTAGTACCAAGGTGATTGATTGTAAGCCCACAATCTTTTATAAGTTGGTTTTATATTCTTATTCATTACTCGTGTAGAATATTCTAACACTTTCCATTAAGTTCAATTAGATAAACCCTGTTGAGACTTATTTTTTTAATATTGTAGGCATGTGTACTTAACACACCACCAATACTTTGTGGTGAGTGTTTGTGATCCCTCTACACGAGAATGAAAACACGGGCTACCATCCTACACAACACGTGAGTGCAAATTTGTTCACAAATCATCTATTTATTCCTGTTAATTGGTATATCAAATGCGAACTTATATTCTTAGTCCGTATTCTCCTAACAATTGAAGATATTCATATACAGATTATAATAAATCAATATGAAACTGTCATTATAAATGTTCCTATCTGTTAAAATGGAGTTACGAACTACGAACGGGAGCGTTTTGTAAATCTGATCCGTCATCAATCTTCTCTATTTAAAATCCAAATCAGTAAGCAGTAACAATGAAAGCCAAGGGCTGGAGATTACTGGGTTGACAGTTAACGCTACAACTCAATCCTACTCTTACCAGCTTCTTCATTTCACTTTCACTTACATGTCGACAAGGAAAATTACCGTGGCGAAAGACGGCGCCGCCGATTACCGGACCGTTCAGGAAGCCATAGACGCGGTGCCCCTCAGCAACACCATCCGGACTGTGATTCGTGTGTCGCCGGGTGTTTACTCTCAGCCGCTGTATGTGCCCAAGACCAAAAACCTCATCACGATAGCTGGAGTCATCCCGGAGGTCACGGTTCTGACGTGGAACAATACCGCCGCTAAAATCGAACACCACCAGTCCGCGCGTGTCATTGGTACTGGGACGTTCGGATGCGGTAGCACCATTGTCGAAGGGGAAGATTTCATTGCCGAGAACATCACATTCGAGAATTTTGCCCCACAGGTCAAATTAATTCTGAATTTTAGCGGGTTCAGGTTCATTTTCCGCCTTTTTCATTATTCTCTTGAAGGGTTTTAAGTGATGATTTTTTCAAGGCTTTTACTTTTTATTTACTTTTCAGGGATCAGGGCAGGCTGTGGCGATTAGAGTGACAGCTGATCGTTGTGCCTTCTACAACTGCAGATTTCTTGGTTGGCAGGTAGAAAATGCCGAAAAGGAACCGAGAATTAATTTGCAGATGCAAAAGGATGTCTATTCATATTTTTTTTTCTTAGGTTCTTGTTGAAGGATAGTTTGGTAGGCAGTAGGCTGGTATAAATTGCATACTCAAGTTTAATTGGTTGTTTCGTCATCTTGTTTCTTGTGACTTATTCAAGATAATTGATCCTCCTTTTCCTATTGGTAATTTGTCGCGTTGAGATTGTTGTTATCAGAACTGAAATATTAACACATGTAGATTTTGGGAATAGAACTGAAGATGTGTCTTGTTCTTGCTCTAAAACTGGTATTCATTCAGGATACACTGTATTTGCATCACGGGAAGCAATATTTGAGGGATTGCTACATTGAAGGAAGTGTGGACTTCATCTTTGGTAACAGCACTGCTCTTTTGGAGCATTGCCATATCCACTGCAAATCAAATGGATACATAACAGCTCAAAGCAGAAAATCTTCTCAAGAAACTACAGGATATGTATTCCTGAGGTAAGTACTTCTTAAGCCAACGTTATCCTCTTGTTGCTTTGGGGCACTTCTCAGCTTGTGCCGATGCAGATGTGTGATTACTGGAAATGGAGAGACAAACTACACATGTCTTGGACGACCATGGGGACCTTTTGCTCGGGTGGTCTTGGCATACACGTACACGGATGCTTGTGTTAAGCCAGTTGGTTGGGATAACTGGGGAAAACCTGAAAACGAAAGGAGCGCTTGCTTCTATGAGTACAAGTAAATTGTTTTGATCTCAAATGACTCCTGACCTTTCGTAATACAAGGACTTTGCCTCAACCTATCATGCGATATTGTATCAAATCACATGCTGCTGTTCTATTGAAAAAGTTGAATAAACTGCAGGTGCTTCGGGCCAGGTAGTTCTCCCTTGAAGCGCGTTACATGGGCAAGAGAACTGGTAGATGAGGAAGCTGAGCAGTTCCTTTCACATTTGTTTATCGACCCAGATACGGAGAGGCCGTGGCTGGCCCTGAGGATGGCTGTGAGGATACCATATTCGGCTTAGGAGACATATGATATGAAGAAGTAGCTGGTCCGGTCCGATTACGGTCTGAGAAAGCATTGTCTGATCTGATCAGTGATTCAATTGTAACAAATAAAGCATGTACTTCTACTTGCCTCGTCGAAGAGTGAGGCCATGTTACTTCCCCACAAGATTTGCATTTGGGTGATCTCAAGTTTGTAATCCAATGAAAAAATTAGTATTCAAAAAATAAAATTATTATATTTATCCACAACTCCAATCAGCCAATGTCAATTGTCAGACAGACAAGCCTGACCTGAACACTGTGGTCCTCTTCACATGCCTCTCGTTTTCCATTACCTTGTTCCCTCGCCACACATTCTCATGCCCAGTTACAGAATCTGAAAATGGGCAGCTTTGCGGCGGCTCTGCCATGCCGCGACACCAGGCTACTCGCCGGAGCATCCCATTTCAAGAGTACCCAACTCAATAAAACTCTAAAATGGGAATCCGAAGTTTTGAAAGTCAAAAAACATTGGGGATTAGTGAGGAATGTAAAAGCCCAGATGGCGAATCCTGCAACTTACTCTTCCAAAATTTCAACCGACATCCCTTTATACGAAACCCAAGGGGTAAAATCACTCTACGCTGATTAATCATTAGTTGTTGCCTTTCTGTGTTTATGAATTCTGGATTGGTGTTGAATATGGGCAGGCTTCATTTGATCAGTATTTGGAAGACAAGCGCAGAGTTTTCAAAGCCATTTTTCCTGATAAACGCAGGAGCACCCAATTAAATGAGGTCATCTTCTGAGTTTTCTTGGCTATAATTTCTTACAATTTGAAGGGTTACTGAATCTCTGCGGGAATGCAGGAAGAATGGAGAGTTCAAATGCTTCCAATAGAATTCCTATTTCTTACTGTGTCTCCAGTCATTGATATGAGATTAAGATGCAAAACCAATGGCGTTGGATATCCCGTGGGGGTCCCCAGAGACGTATCAAAGGTTGTTGCGCTCGATATTGTGAGTGAATTGCCATTACAAAGTCATTCTCATCATTTTGCAGTTGCTATTCTTACAGCTGCTGCCTTATAACTTTTGAAAATTTTAAACATGCCATTTCTTGCAGATTAGATGGGAGCTCAAGGGATTAGATGGCATGCTGAAACCGTCCGAGTTCTCCCTTAACGTAAAAGGGGCTCTGTATCCCGATAGACGAGGGCCAAGGACTCGCTTGAAAGGCCTACTACAGCTGAGTATAAGCTTTGTTCTTCCTCCTGTGCTTGCTTTGATCCCGGATAATGTTCGTCGAGAGGTGGCAGAAACGGTTAGAGATATGCATTTTCTTTTTGCCTTTTATACCAATGTTCTTGAAGATCTCCCTGAAATCAATTGTTTGCTTGTTTTTCGGATAGGTTCTTAAGAGATTGGTGGAGAACATGAAAGATAGAGTCAATGATAGTTTGATTGCGGACTATAGCGAGTTCAAGAGGGAAAAATCAAGGGCTTTAGCATGAAGCCATAATGACTACACCTTGTTGGGCATTTTTAAGGTCTGCACAATGTAGCAGCCACAGAGAAATCCAGGTTACTCTTCCATCTTTGCCGTTTTTCTCGTAGATGATTGAAGAAATGTTCTCTACCTTCACTTTTGTATACGCATGGCATAAGAGGATCTATCTTTTGGTGTATATAGAAACGAATGCGGAATGCCTCATAATGTAAGAGGAATGTAGATTAGAATTTTCATCAGTTCCAATATTACAACACGAATCTCTCTTTTTTTCTTGTTCAGTTCGCATTTTTGAACAGGGTAAAACTTCCATCCTCCACTTGTGTCCATTTTTTTGAGGTAACTACTAACATTGATGGGAAGGGAGAAAAAGAAAAAGGAACAAAGTATAGCATGCTGGTAAAGACCATTGCATATTCGTCATGAAGTGAAATGCATAATAAAAAAATGCATCATAAATGTTTGCGCACATTGCCACCATATATTATGGTGATTTTGGTCACCAATAATCTGAACAAGAACAAGATCCATGCTTGAATTCGTGGAACCGGTTGCGATCTCTTATGATGATCTCCCTATCATACACTCTGGATGCTATCTTCATTGCAGCATGGCAATCTTGGCATATTCTCAAATTCTTGAAAATATGAAGAGCCATGCCAGGTTTTGTGTTGATCAGACCAAAACAGAGTGCTAACTTTTCACTATGATATAGCAAGGCTCGCTCCTTCTCTTCCTGTTCATTGGAATCATCATCCATGCTTCCAACGCCGGAGAGAAGTTGGGAGCTCGTGTTGGGTATGTAACCAGCAAGTTTTAACTTTTGAATCATCTCCTCCAACATCAAGTATATCTTATGGATCTGTGGATGCGACTTCTCCCCTGCACTGAAGTGGTGCACTTGTCCATATAGATACATTGTACTAATCCCTGGAAGTTTTCTGATTCCTCTGTCTATGAGGTCCCTACGAAATGAATCTGCTATATCCGACTTGCCCAGCAAAGCATACATGTTTGCAAGCAAGATATGGTGATCAGTGTTGTAAGGGTGCATTTGAACCAGATCTCTTACAAGGGGTTCCACGAACTCATGCCTTTTGTGAACTCTACAGGCTCCTAATAATGACCCCAAAACAACTTCATTTGGTTTCATTGGCATTTTCCGTATGACGGTCTCTGCTTCTTCTAGATAACCAGACCGACCCAAAAGATCTACCATACAAGCATAGTTCTCCATGGAAGGCTTCACTCCATACATATTCTCAATGCTGTGGAACAATTTACGACCCTCATCAACTAACCCAGAGTGACTGCAGGCGCTTAACAAAGCTGTGAAAGTCACATCATTTGGTTGGACCTCTTCCAACATCTGATTGACCATATCCAAAACCATAGAACCCTTTCCATGCATGGCCAGTCCACCAAGCATGGCATTCCAAGTGATGACATTCCTTATAGGCATAGACTGAAACGCTCGGATAGCACTATTAATCCTACCACACTTTGCATACATATCAAGCAAAGCCGTCCCATATTTAACGCTAGTTAACGCATCCGTTTCTGTCTTGAGAGCATAAGAATGCGTCCATCTACCCATCACAATATCCCCCGACTGAGTACAAGCTGATAACAATAAGCAAAGAGAATTCGAATTCAAATGCAGTCCAGAGTTAAATATCATTTCTTCCAGAAGAGTGAAGGCCTCCTTTATAAGCGCATTCTCTACATGTCTTGCGATCATTACAGTCCAAGCCACTTCACTTCTTTCAGGCATTTCATCAAACAACTTCTTCCCTTTCTCAAGTCCTTCCCACTTCACCACACCCCACAATAAAACCGTCCACGAAATAGCATTTCTACCATCCAATTCATTGAATAACTTTCTCGCATCACCCATCATTCCACACTTGGCATACATATCCATAGCAGCATTACACGCTTTGATGCAAAACCCCAAACCCAAACCCATTTTTATCATGCAAGCATGCCCCTGAATTCCGAACACATTATTTCCCAGCTTAGCGCAGGTACTAAACACAGAAACCATCGTGATTTCATCGATGATAATCCCTTCCATTCGCATTGCAACAAACAAGCTAATCGCATCCAGTGAACCACAGCGGCAGTAACAGTCCATTAGCGCCGTCCAGTCGACCGTGTCTTTAAGACTTATGGGAATATCATCAAACAGCTTCCTTGCAGACACTACATCCCCGCAGGTAGCATACATGTGGAGGATAACATTGCGGATAAATGCTCTTGGAAGTGCTAGGAGCCCAGCGGTGACGGCGGTTGCGTGCAATTTCTTCCCTGCACTGAGTTCCGAGCTCCGAGCGCATGATCTTAGA
Organism: Pinguicula moranensis; assembly: GCA_028565015.1. Classification (NCBI taxonomy): domain Eukaryota; kingdom Viridiplantae; phylum Streptophyta; class Magnoliopsida; order Lamiales; family Lentibulariaceae; genus Pinguicula; species Pinguicula moranensis. The sequence continues at coordinate 398,562 of JAOWBN010000004.1, read as the reverse complement.
AGGACTCGAAATTGTCGAGCCAGAGAAGCCGGAGTGGTGCGCATTGCTGTTGCTGGCCATCTCATAAGGAAGAACACAAAAGGCTAATTCGATAGGAAGAGCAAAAGCAAAACAATAGAGAGAACAAAGTAATAATAATAATATTTTATTTGGCATTCAAAGAAATATTAAAAAACAAATCACAGAAGCAATTTGATTTGAGGAAGCGCTGAGTTCTTAAATAAGCAGACGCCAACCAACAACATTCCTCTACTCTGGATCTAAAATCTAGAGTGTGGCGAAGTTGTCATTATTTTTAAGCTAATTCACAAAGTTTCAATCCAACTCCATGATTATACATATTATATATGGTTCTGGTTGGTTTGCATCTGCTCAGCTGATTCCATGAGCTAATTGATCAGATGCTCAATCAAATTGTACTGTAGTACAGTGACAAAAGATCAAAATTTTCTACAAAGCATCTGTGTTGTCGTCTTAAAATCACTTGGAAAATCTGAGATACAAGATCAAAGCGATAGCAAGAGCCAGCAATGCAGTTATAGCCCCCATTCTCCACTTGTTTCTGCCAATCTTTCTCGAAATGGACCCTATTACTCTCTTGCTCTTGCTCATGTGAAGCTGGAACATGAAAGGGCATTTTGTGTCGATAAAACTATATGTTTCTAGGTCACAGTAATGAGTAACAGAGGAAGAAGGTGGAAAATATGTAAGTAACTACCGTGTTATCAGTTTGATGGTGGTGGTGTAAATCTTGAAGAAGTGGCAGACAAAGCTCTTCTTTCGATAATGGTTCAGTTGATGTGAATGTGACTGATCTATTATCTCCTTGGTTCTCCAGTGCCTGTGGTAATAACAATAACATCCAAATCTGTTCATCTTTGCAATGAGATGTCTATAACGCCATACTATCACAAAGGTGACATATTTGACTCCCACTGCAGGGAAAGCACCTATATCCTGAAAGTTGTGTAGGAAAGATGAAACATACGATAAGCGAAGCGGCCATTCCAGACTCCAGCAGCTCACCTTGGTCCAAGTTTGTTGATGCAACAATTCCCTTCACCAGATGCTTGAGATTGTTGAGATCTGATTTATATTCTCTCAGCTTGGCAAGAAGCACAGCTTTAACATTCGGCTGCAGACTACGGGCC
>JAOWBN010000004.1:382958-397311 GCA_028565015.1 Pinguicula moranensis | reverse complement strand
CCTCATCTTGATCTCTACTTTTGAGAATGACCTTTTAAGAAAACTATATCTGCTTCAGTGATGCAGTTTGTGGTTTGAATTATTAGTTCTATTATGTCATAGAAATCAGTGGTAAAAGGATTTGTAAAATGATCTTTTATTCCTGCTTTAACCTGTGCAACATCTTTAGTCCATTGACCGTTGATGTTGAGTCCTTGCAGTTCGTTTCGCTACCTATTTTTTTAGATCCTTGCATGGTTGTATTTGGTTTTTCCTTTGCCTTCTTTTAACCATACCAATTAGATTTTTGGTAAATGATACGTTCTTGTCTCAATAATATTACTTGGAGTTCTTTTTTATCCTCAGTTTATTACTGTAATTCTACATCAGCCAGATATTTTTGCTCTGCCATCTCTCCATGTGCTGCTATGGTGATGTTGGCCTAGAACTATGATAGTTTTAAGGGTAAGATTTTCGAGAATTGCAAGGCAAAAAGTGGGACAAATAATACTTTGATCTTTGAAAAAATTTCTCTCACTCAAAATGTATTTATTTCATGTACTTCAATGTCTAGTATGCTCACAAGTCGAGCATTAAGTAGACAAAAAATAATAACCAAGTCAAATAGAAAATTAAGTTCAAAAATAAAAGGAACAAAAAAACCCGATTTTGTCCACTACTTTAGGCTTCAGTTTTGGCTTTCTTCAGACCAAATTTTTGGATGAAACTTGGTATAATCATCCAACATGATGTGGCCCTTGAGCGTAGCTCCTTATCCAACCATTTGGATCATCAAAATCGACCATTTCAGCAGCATAAACAAATTTTGGTCGAATCTATCCAGTTTGGTATCTATGTGCATTTGAATGACTTTGCTTGGATGGGATTTGTTCCAACTTCCATGAGAATGTGCCATGAAGTTTAGGGATGGTTCTCAACTTATTTAACTCCAAAAAACTCTTAAAAAGGCTATCAAAAGGCAACCTTAACAGCAATAACACAAAAGGTCAAACAATAGAAAAGTTGTCCAAGTTTGAGACAAGATTTGTCTTCTTTGTTGCCAACTCACCAAATTCGACTCATCCTTTAAATAAATCATCTCATGGGCTTTCTCTTGTCCGTATTTTCCTAATAATTTAAGCCTAGTAGGACAGCATCAGAAAAATATTCACTTACAAGCTTGGATGGCTCGAATGCTACTACATCATATTGCCTACTGTATTTGTTTTATACTTCTATCCACATGACCAAAAACATCATTGTTCCATCACATGAGGGCTGATTGCAAGTTCCTAATCTTCTCAGATAGTTTGTAACCACTCACTGTATAGTTTTCCCATGTTGTTTTAACAAAGACTTTAAATTCTTTCACCTCATTCCAACAGTTTATTGTGCAGAGCGAGGTCATCCCCTAGTCTACTACATCTTGTTTTAGCATTACCGATCGGTGATCCGAGGTCTTTTTCAAGCACTACTTGGTAAAGGCCTGGCCATTCCAACAGCCATTATGGGGAGAGGAGGAACCGGTCAAGCCAGTTTGTAGCAGTATATTGTTTATTTTTTAGGTGAACCGTCGTCTTTGAAGAGGAATGTCTACGAGCTTTGCTCATCTGACAAATTAATCAAAGTCCTTCATTTCACTGGGCGCCTTTGTCAGTTGTGGTTTACATTCCTCTGTATTTCGGACGCATTGAACCCATAGAGGCACATGACATAGCTTGCAGCTGATGTTGTTTATTTATGAGTTCCACCCGTAGTTGCTTCTTTAGAGGCTGTTCACACGGGAAATATATATTCACTATTGTTACTTGCCTTTTATTTGGTCCCCACCACCCAACCACCGCTGGCATACCTTGCTCCTCCCAGCTACTTTCAAGTTCGAAGATCTCTGGGTCCCAAATGCAAAGTAAACACCCCGAGTTTCCACTTGCATTTTTTGCTCGCCAATCAAAATTATTTGTTGGCCATATAGCTTAAAAGACTCTCGATTATATTGAATACACAACATATAGGATTTTTACTTTTGAATCATCGCTTTGATGTCCCTTCTCTTTCTCTGATCTCCCAAACCACGTTGTAGGTTGCGATATTCATGAGTATGCTTGTTCCTCCGTCTGATCCTATAAGCTCTCTGATCCATGCAATATTTCTATAGTCACGTGCTTCCATCTGCTCTATGATTTTTGGCAGTTCCATTGATGGTGCATCAGATTTCACATGCAATTCATTCCCTAAAGCTAATATTTTTTCAGATTCATATTTCGCATTTAAACTTGCGATGTTTTCTATCAAGGTAGAGTGTAGAGATAGTTTTTCTAACTTAATTTGCCACTTTGCCGCTCGTTTACTCATCAATTTTTTGTGAAGTACTCGCCAGTTATGATAGAAATCTGTTGATTTTGTCATTATTTTCAATGCTTCGCTGCATTTTCCACCACTGTGAATTTTTTCTTACATATTTTGTTTTTTTGGTTTGGGGCATGCACTTTCTCGGTTAGTTGTTCCGCTTCCTCATGGACTGGGCATGTTTTCTGCCAACAAATTTTCATTGTGAGTCCAACATCTATTGGACCGTCTTATTTTTTTACCTTTTTTGTTGGATCTTCACGTAGCGCCCGACTCAGCTTGCGACTTCCATGAAGAAACGTTCATCCCAACATTGATCATCACTTCAGCAGATCTGAAATGAGATTGTAAGTGAATCTAATGTGAAATATCTACGATTTAGGGCCTTATGCTTGTTTCCACATTAAAGCTTTAAGGCTAAATATAGAGGATAAAGAGTAAGCGTATGTATCAATGGATACGATTCGCAAGGTATAAGTAAGTGATATGACCACCTAAGTTGGAGTAATGCCATGACACACATATCATACTGTGTGCGCTATAGATCGACCAATTTAAAAATGGCAAAAGAATCCCTTGGTTGTCATTGTGTGATCACATGGACATACGTTTGTCTACTTAGATGTTACTCTTAGACTTAGAGTTATGGCTTGAAGTTGAGGCTTGATGATACTACATTAGTATGTCATTCAATGGCTAGAATCTATATAGTCCAGCGAACCATGCTAAGAAAGGAATTGAGTTGATATGGATGGTCATTAGTGTCTAAGGAACAATCTGTCTAGTTTCACTATATTTGCCATGGTAGTTACATTAAGTATGTAACCAAATATTGTATAGCTTAAAGGGATACATAGTCATTGGTGATGCGAAGAGGATTTGCGGTATCATCGCTTTGAAAGTGTAATGTTAATTAGATGATGACTTAATATGACACTACTAGTTACTTTATGGTCGCACGACTCATTTCTCGTATGAAGCTTCGGGAGATGTTGTATTTTGTAATACATATGTAGCCGAGTGAGAGTTGTTAGACAAAACATGTAATATGCCTAATTGAATTAGTTGTGATAATTATTTGCTGATTACATAATATTAAGAATTCTAATTAGAGTAGGATTCTACTATCCTAATTAGGTGTAATTATTTGTTGATTATCTAATATTAAAAATTATAATTAGAGTAGGATTTTAATACCCTAATTAAGTTTAGGGTCAATTATGTAATTATATGTTAATTACTAAATCCTAATCCCTCCTTATAAATAGGGCGTTCAATACGTCTATTTACTCACTACACAATTCTTATTCCCATGTGTTAAGATCGAGAAACATATATACAATTTCTCTCGAATTGATATCTTATCATCTGTGAAAGCAGAGATCTGAGTACGTGGATTACAATGAGCCTCTGGTAAACTCCTAGATCTTGTTTGTGGATTACAATGAGACTATGGTAGACTCCTGGTTCGTGTTTGTGATATAATTAATCGGAATATTACGGTTCTATTCGCTTTCGTATTAAAAGTATGATTTGTTCATATTTAGTTTAACTATTATATCCGTTCTAATTAGGTCTACAGGAGTTAATGCGATCGTTTGTTATGGATAAGAGCAAAAAACTTCTATTGTTTGTAGGTAGTGTATGTGGAGAGAAGTAGCTTTGATAAAGGGAGAAGGAATAACACTTCTCTCTAGGATTCATTTTGGCCCTCTACTTTGCACACACACCTGATTGCAAGTGTACAATGTTGATGAGCAATAAAGTTTGAGTAGAGATCTTTTAAAGCATAAACGAATCTAGAAATTTATTGAGGAATGCAAACATTTAATAAAATATTATAAATAATACTAAAATATAAAAACTATTAAATTTTCCAAAGTTGAGGGTTTGCGTCCACTTTTTTTTTGTAGGTAGTCCTGAGGCCAGATTGATCACATAAACAATTTGTGTCTCATGCGCCGCCTGTAGACACACCTACTAGGTATCCCAGCTGGGGCTAGTACAGAATTGGTACCCAACCCGAATTGAACCATCGATCTCACTAGGCAAGCCCTGTATGTCGAGAGCCGATGCCTCTAGGCCAACTCGCATCGTAGTATGAAATTAGTTTAAGTCTTTCAACTAACTAATCTAATAAATCTCTTCTTTAGTGCCAAACCATTTTATAAAACGCTTGTCCGTCTATGACCCAAAGCACTTCATCTCCAACCTACTGCATTCTGAAGTTTGCCGTTCTCCACTTGTCGTGAAAACAAACAAAATAACATTAAACTAAATTGTCTCTGCCTCACTGATTTGGAGCTTTTTGTGCTTGTAAATGAGCTGTAACCGCAGTCCGGGGGGACGGTGGAGCCATTTGCCGGTACTCGATTACATGTCAAAATTATCCTTGTTATTGAATCATGCACAACGTGTATTGCCTTTTTCACTCTATTCACGAGATTCAGTTTTGAGAATACCACTTTTTCAAGTATCGTTTTATTCGTGGAGATTTCTTGATAGATCAGCAACACGTAAAATGGTTGTTTAGAGTATATACATAATACAAGTAGTTGAGTTGTTGCGTGGTTTTGGCTTTTTTCAGGTTTCGTCCACCTTTCGCTTTTATGTTAATTTTGATAGGGACTGAGGAGGGGTGGGGGTGGGGGGGTGTCAACATCTGAAAAATCATTTTTTTTATTCTTTTAATAATTCTAATTTACATTTAATGATTGTATTACATTTTTTTTTTATATTTTTTCAAGTTTTCTACCCCACGCACCATGAATATTAGCGCTTTCGCCATGAATTTGTTCGGAATCCATCCATGAAAATCGTGTCCTGAAAATTAAAAAACTAAGTTAGAAAAAAAAAATTGAAAATTTTAATAAGGTTAGAAAGTATAAAAAAAATGTTCCGGGTTGTAATTTTTTCCATTTTTTATTTACTATATATACTTTTGTTTTAATTTAACAATAGTAAATTTGGTCCGTAAAAGTTACAGAAAAGGTATGAAGGAAATTTGGTTTGAATCCCTCAAGAAAAATGATATAGCGCACGAGTTCTTGCGTACGAATTTCACAATATGGTGGGTCCCACGTGTTTGAAAACGATTGGAATTGGTGTTAAACACGTAGGGCCCATCATTTTTATGATTTTCTTGTTAAATATTTGTGCGCTATATCATTTCTCATTCCTCAAACTTAAAAGAAATGCAAAAAAAAACAAACCAGGCTCACCCGTCCAGACCTTATTACAATTGAAAATTATAATTAATCCGGAGAGGCAATTTATAAAAATACACTCAATCGCATTTGGCAAAAGCAATGGGATATGCCGCTCTTGCGAAATGCGATAGGAACGCTCATCGCATTTGGCAATTGCGACGCCTCTTGTTTTTTTAACGGAAATTTTGATTATTATCGAAAATCAAGAATAACTAAGAAAATTCTGATTAAGATGGTTAAGGATAATTAAGAAAATTTTAATTATTAATGATATTATTAAGAAAATTCCTTAAATATTAGAAATTTACTACAATATTTGACAAAAATTATTGTTTGAGAGAAGAAAGGAATAATATTGATTTTGCTCCCCTTCCTTTTGTCTACTTGGGTCTTTCTGTTGGAGGCAATCCCAAGAGGTTATCTATGTGGGATCCAATGGTAAAATCAGCCCAAGACAGAATAAATAATTAGAGTAACAAATTCTTATCAATGGCAGGGAGAGTTGTTCTTATTAAATCTATACTTGCTAGCCTGTCTACATACTTTTTCTCTCTTTATCTAGCTCCTAAACAGGTGACTGAGAAGATTGACAGCCTCCTAAATTCTTTTCTCTGGAAGCAGCAAGCCCAACAGCATAGACTCATTCATTAGATTGGGTGGAAAGATGTGTGTACTGCTGAAACCTCTGAGGGGCTTGGAATCAAAAATCTGAGAATGATGAACACAACATTATTATCTAAGTGGCTTTGGCGCCTCCAAACAGAACTAGACAGCATGTGGAGGGCAATTATCTGCTCAAAATATTTCAACACTCAAGAGGTCTCTGCAAATTGGAGCTTGCTCACCCTTCCTGATAACATCTCCAAATATTGGAAAGACATTTGGACACTAGGCTCTGAACAATGGTTCAACAACTATATAAAGCTAGAAATGCAAAAATGAGACAAAACTCAGTTTTGGTTGTATGACTGGATAAATGATGGGTGCTTGGCTTTAAGGTACAACCGCCTATTTAAGCTTAGTACACAAAAGAATTATACATTGGAGGAGATATCTTCCTGGGCTGGAGAAAACATATCTTGGCCCCTTGCTTTCAGACGGCCACTCAGGAACAATGAAAAAGACTCTCTGAATGAACTAATACAAAACCTCCCTCAGTCTAGCACCAGGATAATTGAAACTGATTCTTGGAGATGGTTAGCTCATGACTTCGGATTATTCACAGTTTCATCCACCTACTCCACTCTAACTTCAGGATGGATAAATACGACAGAGTCTGGTCTAAAATCAGCAAATGCCTGGGGGAAATTACCCCCAAAAAGAATTCAAACTGCTAAATTAGCGGTAGCGGTAAGCGGACGGTAGTAGCAGATACCACTACTATCATTTTTTTTAATTAAATAAAAAAAATTAAAAATATAAATGTTTTTTTCATTCCACTTGTGATGGTTGATGTTGTAGTATTGTACTATGTTTGAAAGTTGAGGCTTCATGTACGAAATATTTTTGATTTTTCTATTGCCTCATCCAATATCTTGATTGTGACAGTGCAATGGAGAATGGTTGCGAGAAAGTGACTTTCATTTATAGTCTTTTATTTTGATCCGTGTAAAGATATAAAAAGGAAATGGCCATATTTGTATTTGATTTGTGGGAAGATATAAATTTGGAGCAAAGAGTTTTCGATTTATATGAAGGAAATTAGGAAATGGAGATGTAAGAATTAAAACACTCAAAGCAAATGAAAAACAAAAAAATCATAACATAAAATTACGCATATGAAATTGATTAGGTCAACCAATTTTTTTTTTTAACGATAGAGATAGTAGCGGATTCCATTACCGCTACCACTATTGTAGTGGTAGTAACGATAGCGAAATAGCGGTAAGCGGATGGCATTTTATAATCTGCTTTAATAGCAATAGCGATAGCGGATGAGGTTATTCGCTACCGCTACCGCTAATGTTAGACAACCCTAGATGAAGCCATCCAACACCTTTTTATATCTTGTCCATAAATTTTACACATGGTTTGAACTTGCTTACTCTTCTACTGCAGGAATAGTCCAACAATTCGACAAGCATATGCAGTTCATTTAGATTCAGGGACATGGTGACAAAGGATTGTGGAAGGCGGTCTGGAAAGCTACCACATGGTGTTTATGGCGCGAATAAAATGTTATTAGGTTCGATTCTCAAACATTAGATACTTCTCCCTCTAATTGGACAAAAATAACCCTGTAGCAATGGATGAAAAGCCAGCTAGAAGATTCATAGGGGCATAACAATGGGGGACTAGTTCCATCATTCCCGACTCTGCTGTCATACTCGATTTCGAATGTAATTGTAAAAATTTGATCCTATTCTGTTGGCTGCTAGAGGGACCCTCTCCTTTGTAAATTGTAGTTGGTATAGGAGAGTTCCACGGCTAGATATAGCAGTGGTTATATTTATGTAAATTTGGCTGTTTTGGCTTCTTCTTTTATAAAAATCAATTACCTAAAAATTAAAAAATTAAAAAAAAAAAGATTGATCTTTACAAATATTTTTTTGAAAGTAGCAGGCGCTCCACACTGGGCCCTAGCTAAAAGACATATTTGGATTGGAGTGCACATTATTTTTTCACTTGAGTAGACCGAGAGGGACCGGTGCTGGTGCAGCCCAACATCGGTCCGTCCTTGCTCCCATCTCAATCTCCATAAAAGCCAAATCTTGACGATGACAAGGGACCATATATTTGTCGTATAGGAAATCAACCCCACCCCAATTTCACCCTCCATCAAATCTTTACGATGACAGTAAAAACTCAAGAGAGTTGGTTCGACATCAACTATTCTCTTCACCCGCACAAGGAAAAAAGACACAGAAAATGGCAAGAGTAGAGCAGTAGCCCTAGTGGGAAGAGAGAAGGCATAATCTATTTCTGTCTGTCTTGGATGAAATCCACTGTCGGAATTTCAAGGCTTTTCTCGGGAGAAAATGACTCGTAAACCGACTGTCACAGAAACCCAAGCAGGTAGGACTGGGGAAGGAAAGAAGAGTCGCTGTTACATTAACGACTCAAGATGCCAGATTTTGGGGAGTTAATGAATAACAAGGAAGAAAAGCAAAGTCAACAAACAACCTCAAATCTTGCAGATCCCTTATGAAGAATTGGTAATTTCTAAGCCAGAAGAAGAGGAAACAATCTAATAGTAGCGATAAAAATCTCCATGAAGATCAAACAACTACTCAAACAGTAGCAACAACAAAGTCATAGCAACGGGATGAGTCTGACAAACAGAGAAAAGAGAGCAATACAAATGGTCTCAAACAAACTTGAGCTTTACCAAGCTCATGGAAACTGAACGAACTAAACCTGGAAATGATAACAACTAGCATAGAGTAACCTGAAACTAGTATCAGGAAGGATTCTTTGCCTCACGGCAACCGCCACGGAGTACAACACACTGAAACTTCTTCCTCAGCCTTCCACAAAAGTATGAAGTACGGCAGAGGAATGGAAACATTCACATGCTCATGATTCCTCTGGCTAACAGAAGGTACTGCTAAGGCCTGCAAAGCTCGTCGAATGAAAAAGACAAGTAAATTATCTTTGGGAGAGAAATTTCGACATAACTTCTGAATAAATTTAATGTAAAACCAGGAACTGTGGATTGGATCCTCACCTTTAATGGAAGAAGAGAGGAGAACCGTTTTTGTGAGCTGACTCAGTGGCGAGAATCTGAGGAAGCAGAGGATGGCTTGTCGGAGTAACCATCGTGCTCCTCTTCATCACCTTGAATTCGTGCTGGAATGTGGAACCCAGAAAACCCACCAACTCCGGAGGCAAATCCAATGCCGGGCATTGATGATGGATAGATTGGCACCACTGCAGGAAGATGGTGGTGGTGGTGGTGCTGTTGGATGTGATCAGCCGCGGCAATGGTTATGCCGGATGGGTCCATCCAAGCACGAACTGAAGGTGTGTTACTGGACTGAAGGGGTCCCCTCTGTGAAAGAAACTGGCTATGGCCTAAAAGCTGCTGGAGAGTCGACTGTGGTGCAAGCGGTGAATTGAACAAGAATCCCGCCGCTGCTCCGCCACTCCCACTGTTGTTGTCTCCTCCGCCAGCACTCCAAGCTGCTAGCCTCTGGAAACGACTCTGTTCAGCTGCCTGGTGATGGTGCTCTGCCCAACTTGCAGTTCCGTCAAACCCTAGCGGAGTGCCGCTCAATAGAACCTGGGCTTGAACATGTCCTTGATGCGTTTGCTCTGAGTGTTGAGAGAGATTCTGATGCTGTTGAGACTGACTGTGGTGATGATGCAGCAGAATTGGATCTTGGAATGATTGCAGAGAAAGCCTCAAATCTTGGGTGTAGCTACTGTTTCTTGACAACAAATCTGAAGTTGAAAAGTTCTGAAACTGCATAGCTGAGGAACTGGCCTCTGCCGCAGCAGCACCCATCGGAAAGAAAGACTTGATAGTATCAGCAATGGCATCAGAGTCTAAAGACGGAGGCAGAAAGCTAGAATTTCGGGAATTAGGGTTGTTGACGCCGCCGCCATGGTGGTGGTGCAAAGCCTGTTGTTCATCTCCGTTGCCCAGCATTATCATTGGCCTTTTACTTGAGTGGCAGGAAATATTACTATTAATGACCAATTCTGCATGATGCATACCAATCTGCTGGTGCTGCTGCTCCTCCTCAAGCTTTTTTTGAGCTTCTTCTTCTTCCTCGAAGCTAAGATTCTGTGCAACGCACGCGGAGGGATGCCAAGGCGGCAGCTGCGCAAGCTCGTCAATGGCGGTTTTGGCCTTCTTGATGAGCCAATCCACCGCCTTACTCGGGCGGTCGTAGCCAAGGCGGTCCTGGACATCGTAGAACTGTATGGCGGTGTGGGCGGCAAGGCGGACGCGGCGGTCTCTTGGACCTTTCGCGGTGCATACTTTGCTATGTCGGTCTTTTCTTCCAGTTGATCTCACAATGTGGCCGCCCTGCACCTCCACTATCTCGCCGCAAGTGTTTCTCGGGCCTAATCGCGACGGTGTTGTGGTGGGGTGGTGATGGCTGCTGTTATCTCCCATTTTTTCCCGCAATCTTGCATGTTCAGAAATGGGCTCCAGAAGGGACGACGGAGAAGAAGGAAAGTGGGAGCGCTTCTTCGCTGGCGGTGACAGTGGCTTCGGTGCTTGTCGGTGGTCCAGACCACCGTAGAGCACCAGCTGATTTTGTCGGAACACAGGTGTCGTCTCTTGGCCTTGGTGGTCGAGTGAGTGGTCTTGTTCGTCGGCGCCTACATCTACATCCCCGGAGTTTAACGGGATTTGTTCTTGATAAAGCTGAAGTTGTTGAAGATTCCTCTGGGGATCCAGAGTCAGACCCTCCTCGTTGCAAATATTACTTTCTTGGTCCAGCTTTTGATCTACAACAACTCAATTATTACTGTGTTCCTCAGTATAATTATCTCTCTTGCGCTTCCAGCTATCAATGATAATCTGCAACCTCTGCCCATCCCAGAAATCTCTGCCATTCAATCTTGCCATTTCCATCAAGCTAAGCTAAACAAAAACCACAGAACAGCTCCAGCCTAACCCATTTTTTTTTCCTTATTCTACTCTCTTTAAATCACAGCTTTTCATCAACCAATACATGCACCCTATATCATACTACCCAGGGGGGGACTGGGAAGAATCTGGAGAAGAGATAACAAGTGAAAAAAAGTGAAAAACTTGGCCCTAATCGAAGCAGGAGAATACATAAAAACTCTTCTCTCTCAACATGTCCCCAGAACTTGAGAAGAGAGAGGCTAAAACTTAAAAAGGAAAAAGCACAAAAAACCAATGGAATAAAAATAAAACAGATAAAAAGAGTATGGAAGGATTAGGGTCGACAGCTCTCAACTCCCTCTGTCGCTCTCTGTCCTATAAGAGGCCGTGATGCCAGTGGTGTGGGTGGCAGTGTTTGGGTCAGAAAAGAGATTAAAGATCTCTGTGCTGTGCTGGTGCACTGTGATACTATTATATCAGCTCTGGACCTCTGATTCTGCAGTTGTGGTACAACCTAACACAAAAATCATTAAAAAAAGAACACCCATATCATTTCTTTGCAACCCAATCCCATTTTGAGTTTTCCTTGTACCCGTCCTGCTTAGGAGCCCTAATCGAAGGAAGGTACATTTTGGGGATCTGGGGTTTAATGAGAGAGATGGATGGATGGATTAGATCCTCCTCCACTAAAATTTCGCCATTGAAAAGGACTGATTGAAGCTTTTTTGGTTCTTCTGGTACCTTTTTCTTCATCTTCTCTCTCTTTCTTAATGGCTTCAATTCAAAGGAACAGCACTTTCCTTCCTCAGCTTTTTCATAGACCAACTTGCTGTAGCAACTTGACCAGGAATAATCAATTGGGATTTCAATCAAAATATTTTGATAGTAGTATAGGTGTTTTCGTTATCTCCCCTATTTTTTTTTTAAATGACCTATCTATCAATTTTAGAAGATGTACATGTTATTGTTATTTTTTGATCGAAATATTTTAAGAGTAGGGCGGGCCTTGCCTTCCCATTCCCTTAATCCCAAAATTCCACCCGAATGACCATCCCTAATCTTGACCCGCGACTATGTCATTGGAAACTCAATATATCGTTCTTGGTGATTTATGAAAATTTTGGCTAAATAAAACCATTTAACAATAAGTCTGTTTTGTGAAAACTCACTTACTACCTTATAAATTCACTAAAAAAAATAAGTTATTTTATGAAGCTTATTAAAAAAATAAGTTATTTTATGAAACTTATTAAAAAAATAAGTGTTTTTTTTTTTTTTATCAATTTTCAGTCATATTATCACTTACTACCCAAAACTTTCATTTTTGAAGGTTCTATTCTAAGAATGAAAGTTTTATAATTAAAAATTGATAACTATAATTAGGCCTGAGAGTTTATTTGTGTCTATTGCAAATGGAGCTGTAAGAGTCATCATTGATAATTCTTTTAGCTTTATGCTACTAATGAACTAGAGCAAAATGACTCTATTAAATTTCAGTGCTTCTATTTAGTGAAGTTGCTGGAACTCAATACATTAAATGACGCAATCCATATTGGGTTACAACGGAAATGGACTCTTTGTATACTTACAAAGGTAAGGCCGCGTACATCTAACCCCCCAGACCCCAACCTAATTGAGAATATACTGGGTATGTAGTTGATTTGTGAAAATACACTTGATCGCACTTGGTAAAAGCAATGGGGTCTGTCCATCATCTTTAAATAAAATAAGACACGAACTGAATCTCAAGCTTATAATTGAATTTTCAAATTTTGCAAATAATCTTGGAACAACTGAATCTCAAGCTTAACATAAAAGAGGTAGTAAACAGAAGATGGATAACGTGGCTGACCCCCTACTGGATGAAAGAAGATCAACTATGATAGTAGTTGTCCTGGCAACCCCGTGGCATCGGGTGGAGGAGGCATAATCCGAGATGCAAATGGAATGCGCCTAGTGGTTTTTCTCAAAATACTTTGAGTTAAGCACAAATAACAGTGCGCAAATGTATGCAATCTCGAGTGAACCAAGATTTCCAAAGATCAAGGATGGAATGATATTATCATTGAAACATATTCATTGCTTATGGTTAAATGGATTAGAAAAAGTTGATGCAATGTGTGATATCTCTGGGATTTCTGGGATTAACTTACACTTATGCTTGTGGACTAATATTAATCGCCAATTAAAAGAAGCAAATAGCATTGCAAATTCTCTTGCCAAAATAGGATCGATAGGAACAAATCAAATATTATTCTAGGAAACCCATATGTCAAAGAAAAACCGAGTGAGATTGCATCTTGAGAGATGGAACTTTTCTTATACCATACAGTTGTAAAAAGGATAGCAACTTCCCAATTTGGACTGCAACATCAACTAGAAGATATTGTTAAATTTAGTAGACCCGATCCAACAGTAAATGGGCCCGGACCCGACCCAATAATAAACAGGCTTGAGCCCTGAATCTGAGTGCGCATATGAGCCAGCTAACAAAATTGAATATGAACTACTCTTATAAAAATCTTAGTATCAAGGTGATTGATTGTAAGTCCACAATATCTTATAAATTGATTTATATTATTGTTCATAACCCGTGTGGAATATATATTCTAACATATATTGGATGACAATTCTCTATGGTAAATAGACTAGTTCAGAGTTCTTTGTTGATAATCTTAATCTCTGTTGTGGAGATTAAGCAAATTAAATCTCCTCAGGACAAGCCGTAAGTCACGGTTATGAAGACTATGGCTCTGTTTTGCGCAGGCCTTCTTCTACTTCTTTTACTACTTCTTCTACTACTTCTTATTTTAAGAATGGGAGGTGTTTTGCGCAAGTACTTAAAAGATAATTATTTTTAGAATAGAGGTGTCTCGGAGGGTCCGAAATTTTTTGAAACCGCCGTGCCGGAGCCCCGCCAAAGTGCCGGAATTGAGGTGCTTTTTTTAGAAGGAAAAAAAATGTCAGGATGTGTTTATTTCTTAGAAGGCTTACTTTCTTAAAATAAGAACAAGTAGTAGAAGGTTGACTGCGCAAAATAGTCATTTTTTAAAAAAAAATATATTTATAAGTCAATTATAATTTTAAGAAAGTTATCGACTATATGTTGATTGAAAGATGAGAATTTTGAATAATTGTAATTGGTTTGACTTTCAAGAAAGTGGATAAATAAATAAGAGTACATTTTCTCTAATTATTTAATTTTTTAAATCTGTTTCGATTTGACAAGTATTCTTTTGTAGAGAAAAATATATAAAAAAAAATGCAATCATCTCGAAAACAAACTAACTTG
>JAOWBN010000004.1:304776-316622 GCA_028565015.1 Pinguicula moranensis | reverse complement strand
ACATCATGAGGGGGGAGTTGAGATTCCAGTGGTTTCACATGTGCAAACGAGTTAACAGACGATTCCTTTATGCCATTAAGAGATATGGCAGCTGTTTCATCAGTGGTCCTTAAGGCATTAACAGCTCCACCAGCATTTGGGGCTTCTGTGGAGATTAAAGTCTTATCCGAGCTCTCTGGAAGCGCCAAATTTCCACTAGGATAGAATGCACCATCTCCAGAACTCTTGGAGAAATTAGAATCTTCAACTTCTGGAGTATCTTGAGGTTTAATCTCCGTGAAACTGTCTTGCCTTTTAACTGAAGTCCGACGATCCATATATTGTCTCCATCTAGAAATCATAGAAGCAGTCCTCCATCTTCCTTCTTTACTATGCACATAAACAGGCTTCTTGTTCGAATTGGACACTATAGATGCAAATTGTTCAACCTGATCCATTGAAGGTGCAGTCTTTGCTTCAACTGGAAGTTTAATATATTCAATCTTCCCAGACAGAACCGCTTCATCAAGAACAGTTTCATAGAAATTGTCCTTCACAGTTTCCGCTCTAAGATCAACAATTGTCCGGAATCCCTTTTCTAGAAGCCACACCAAACTTTCATCCGTCACCTGACCACCCTTCCAAAAAGCAACTTCCATATTATTTGACTGTGTTTCTCCTTTCGCGGCTGATACATAAACAGGACCCCAATTTGCAAGCAATGTCTGGCTAGGCTCATCATCCATCCGGGGAAATCCAGAATCATAGCAGAGATTTTTCAACCTTTGCAGTTTTCTCCAAACATTCATGCTTTGATCATCACCAGGCATCAAATTGCTCTCAAGGGCAACATGCAAACTCTCACAATAACTTTTCATCTCAGAACGAAAATTTGCAAGTGGGAGGACATTATCATCCATCACAGTTCTATCAATGTCACGAAACGAATTCATGATGGAGGATCTCCCCGAGAGGACATCTTCTCTTCCCTTATTTAGTAGGAATACCATGCAACCAAGAACCGACACTATTTTATCCTCCAACAACGCTTTATCCTCCGGGGCCACATCATAAGAAACACTACATTCTCCAGTAAGTGGATTGCACAATGCATCCATCAAAGCAATGTGAAATTGTTCCGCTGCCCTGAAGATTCTACAGTAAGCCTCAACTTCGGATATATCCCCAGGAATCGGTCCAACCAATGGCAAATGTGATGAATCATTGGAGTAAATACTCTACGAGTTCATATAAAACTAACTCAACTAACAGCAGATCAAGAATGATGCTACTCTCTTACTCAAGAAGCAATAAAAGGACTACACAGTTCATAAACCAACAAATCATCAGAACAAGAAATTTCAAAAGAAACAAGAACTCAGACAGTGAAACCAACCTCTTTACCAGAAACAGAAAGTATATAAAACCAATATAAAGATTGAAAACTAAAAGAACCTAGTCAAAATCCCGCATTAAGATATGAAAATCAACACACCAGAACAAAGAAAAGAACCAACCTTTACCTGTGAATCCAAGCCAATGTTGAAGCTGGACAGTTGAGCACTGACAACAAGCGGGAAACGGCGGCGACCCATCTCCAACCATGCCTTCCGCTTCAACCTCCTCAGCAAAAACCCGAACCCGGGCCCGGAAAGGGATCGGTTCCTGACGGCCCGATTCATGTAGGAGTGGCATAGGCAGCTATATTTATTGGGAAAACTGCAGCTCGATGTGGCCATGCCACCATCAAGATAAGGAATTGATAGCCTCACTTAATCCTACAATTTTCTACAAATCTCCAAAACCCATGTCCAACTGATAGCGTTACTCTTTACTTTATGCTATTTTTCGGATATAAAGGAGGCGGAAATCATAATTTGTGTGGACAGGATCGAGTCAAGGGGGAGGGGCGGGTTAAGACAAAACTGTGATGGAACAAATTGTATGTCGATAAGTAGAAAACAAGAAATTTTCTGCGACTGTTCTGCAAATCCACATACTACTTACCTGTATTCCTTATTCAATTCTTCAACTTTACCCTGTTTCTTCTGTTGTGTAATAATTCAGAATGGAGAGTTTTGACTTTCCTAAAACAGAAATAAAGAGATTTATGGGGAAGGTTGAGAAATTTTATTACAACAGATGACAATGTTTAACTGATCAGTACTGCACCAGTTTCTCTTGTTATTCTGTACATGTGTTTTCTGCAATCTCATGCAGCTAACATTTTTCTATATGTTACTATATACAAGAAAAAGAAACACTTTGTGCTGCCTATTTTAATTAGCCGAATCAATTAGAAAAGCAGCTCCAGCACAAGCCACAACCACAGGCCACAGCTGCTCCAGTTGAGAATCTGGGGAACTTGGACAGTTGCATTCACTATCCATGATAAACCTGATCAAAGTTGCAAGAAGATTTTAAGCTTTCAAATTCTCGTTCAGAATCCAACTTGGAGAGAGCTTTCAAATTCTCATTCAAGAATATATGTACCGATGTATGTAACAATACCTTTATTACTTTATCCGCTTGCCCGACGAACAACTTCCCTTGCCAGTAGGCAAGCGCTGTTATGGTAGAACTGCAAGCAATAGATCCCATAGCCTGCACTTCCACTCCATCAGGATCTTCGGATGTTTCCTACGAAAAAGAGTTACTTATTTCAGAACACCTAGAAAATTGCATTCATGCAGGTAAACAATGCAAATCTAAAGGTGGTGTGCTAAGGTTATAAATTCGAGTGTGGTATTGCTCGATCAGAGAAAAACATCCAGTCATGATGCAGATACAATATGTTATGCATTTTACCTGCACACTTATTGTTTTATCCCAGCCTCCAGTAAAGAGCATTTTCCCCTTCTTGCAGACCGAAAGCACAGCACCTTTGTGAGGCTGAGTGTGCTTCACAAGGACATCATCACGCCATATCTGAGGAACAAACATCTGATGTTTAAGAGGTGGCAAAAACTTAAATTCATAATTCCCACATTTGAAAGAACCGAGAGTTTACCTTCATGCTACCATTCGCGTGGACAGCAAAAAGCATATCTTTCTCAACAGAAATGGAAGAAACAGATGTTGCATCTCCGATTTTGTCTTCTCCAAGTACTGCTAAAGGACTGTGATCACTGAGGGACCATAGCCGGATTGTTCCGTCCCAACTTCCACTGTATAGAATGCCATTGGAAGTTATCAAGGAGGAGACAACTGATTTATGACCGCTCATGGCACAGGAGAGGGTGTAATCCTGGTTAATAAGATTAATGAACTAATGGTTGGATTCCAATCAATAGATTAATAGTGGTTCAAGCATGAAACATCATATGTGCACCTGCAGCGACCATGCTTTTACTAATTTGTCGCCACTGCCTGTATAAAGATATTCCCTTCCAGAAATCGCCATTGCATGAATCCCGCTATAGCGCCAATCCTTTTTCTCATCTAGTTTGTGTATAGGTGCATCAGAAAAAGGAATATCTGCATTCCAAATGCATATAACTCCCTGATAATCACCACTGATGCACAGCGGTTCTTCTCCATTCACAAAAGCAAGGGCCATAATTCGGTGCTCGTGGCCTTTAAATGAGTGTATATGTGTAAAATTCTGTCATCAATAACTGAAAACAATGTGAGTAATAGCCCTTCTTAGAGTAACTTATATCTCCATGACCAACTGAAATGAGGGTACTTTCGCAAATTGTGTACCTGCAGTGACCAAACTTTGACTGTCTTGTCATATGAGGAGCTGAAGAGAAAGTTACCTACACAAAAACAAATTGAAGAGGAAGTTACAAACTAAAGTTACTCCATATGACAAAAAATCTGAGAAGTTAGTTTAAGGATTTGCCATCCTGACTCAATTCTAGCTTATGCAAGTTATTCTCACTGCTGCCGCATAAAAAATTTGCGGATGATGGAAAACCACTCTTACCTCCAACAGCTAAACCTGTGACACAATCAAGATGACCTTTAAGCTCTGTACATTTGAAATGGCCTTTAGATATGCCCCCAACAACATCATCGGTAGTCCTCAGGTCAACGTCAGCTCTATCAATCTCATCCTTCCTTTCCAATCCACCCATCAATTCTTTTTCCATTTCATCAACAACCCAGAAGGGCTCTCCAAGTATTAAGAAAGGTCCAAAACTTTCCTTCTTCACTTCCGTTTTTAAGAGTAATTGCATATCGAACTGAGGTTTAATCACCAGCTCCCTTAAGCATTTCCATACCTCAGTTATAACTGGCCTATTTTCAGGGACAAAATCCAGACATTTGAGCAAAATCTCCTTTAAATGGACAAACTCTGAACCGAGTCTAGCCTCTAATAGGGATTGTATTTTTCCCGTCATGCTCATGGAAATAGTAGGAAAATCACAGCCTTTATCATTTTCTAAAGCATCAAGAGTTGAATGGAAGAAAGATCTAAGCTCTTCCATGAAAGAGCCTCCAACAATAAGCCAAACCAGTATACAGGCTAATGACCATACATCTGAAGCACACCCGATTTCATAGTTAGAGTTTCCCCTAACCGACTCTTGCTCCTCTTTCACAAGACGCTGCAATAACATCTCAGGACTAATAAATCTAGAACTTTCATCCAAAAGCTTAATCTTTAATCCAACTTCGGAATCTTTTTGAGTCCTTCGCAGAATCATTGTGATTCTCCTACCCACATTCAGAATCTCACAGAAGTCAAGATAAACATGGCCAAAATCAGTGAAACTGAAACAGCTCGGAGTCAGGAAACCAATTACTATACCTTCAGCGTGCAAGCAACTTAAAATTTCACATATCTCCATACCGAGAATCCCAAAACCACTCATTTCATCAGTACTCAAACTCCCCTCCTCATCCTTCTTTTCTTTTAGAAAACACTCCATCAATTTAGGCGAACCAAATTTCTGAAAAACTATATAAACACACATATCATCCCCGTTATACCAAAACCCATAAGCCTTTCCCACATTATTCACCCTAAAAGTAGCATTTAAGATAGTTTCTAATTTATTTCCCTTCTCTTCTTTCATCGCGGACAAAACAGTCATAATTCTTGACTCGTAACCATACTTAAAACAAACAGAACCTTCAGCACTTTCCTCAAAGGTCCCAACTTTAACAAGACCCACACCATCATTCTCAGTCAGAACACTGTTTCTCGTACCATGCTCATTGTTAAAGTACCCCAAAACCTTCCCATATATCATCTCATCATCACTCTCTGAATCCACTTTCTCGATCGCAACACAATCTTGCGGGAGAATCCATTTCTTCCACTTGCCATGGAACTCATACGACCACGACTTCAGAGTCAGTGGAAAGAAATTCGACTGATTGTCGCCACCCTCCGTCAGCGACGACGACGTAACCTTTCTGTCCTTCGTCGGAGCTCGATTCTGGAGCACAGAGGAAAAGTGGAGGAGATCAAGGTTCTTGGGAAGGGAAGAAGGGGGGTTTGGACATTTGACGAGGAGGGTGCAGATGGAGCAGCGGATAGTATCGGGGAATGGGTTCGGGAGCTGCTTGAGGCAGACCTCACAAGTGGTATGCCCACAGGCGAGGACTCGTGGGATATACGACACGGCGTCGTACGGCTGCAGGCAAACCGGACACTCCGGCGGCTCCGCCTCTTCCATGGCGGATCTCGTTGAAATTCTTCTGGTGGACGGACACGTTTAACTATTTTGACTTCGTTTTTTTTAACTAGTTTCTAATTTATTCATCTACTCGGTAAACATTTTCACCAATCAGATATTAGGACAATCTAAAGATAATTCGATATTGGTGCTCCTTAGTCCTCAGAAATTTCAGTATATGCAAATGATCACCAACTGTTCGACGAAATCATTCACTTTACCCCTTCCTCTGTGTTTACACAAACCAAGCATTAGATTCAGTTTGCACTTTGCCCCGTTAACTTCAACTATGGGAAACCTGGTGAGGTCGGAATTTCATTCCCACTGGGCGCTGATTTGCGAAGGATACTCTATGGGATTAGTCGGCGAGCCCCTGGGCCCAAAGATATTCCAATAATGTGGTATGGATCTCTGTTATCCTTATTACTTATCAAAAGAAAAAAAATGTTGAAACATTCCCATGGAACACCACCCTCCGTGTGCGCCGCCGCAATTCGGCTGCTGCCAAACTCTCATCAACCTTTTCGGCATGGGGCTTGCAAATTACCTCAAATGAACCTCCATGTTCCATCTCCCTGATGCAAATACTTCAGTTGCTTGCATCTCCATCCATCTTCCCAGAGAAGCCAGTTGCCAGGTCTATTCACTATTCTTTGATCCCCAGTTGCTTCAATGACACAAGCGAATTCGTCAACGATCCACCAACCAGTTGCAATGGAATAGTAACAACACCATGATTGGAATCAGAAAGTTTACACAAATATGCCCCTGGCTTCGTCCTGTCAAGGAGACTTAACTGGATTAACCCAGTGTAGTTTGTGCCTTGAGACAGGAATGAAGGTGACTTCTTACCTCGTTTCACTGCATCCCAACTCCCCAAGATGCTTCTTCTTTGTTATTTTGTATGCTGCTGGAATATTCCAGTGTAGTTTGTGCTGTGTATAAAGGGAGACTTTCAGATGTCACTGAAGTTGCTGTAAAACAAATCCTAGATTTGGATTCGAAGGGGGGTGATGAATTCATAAATGAGGCAGAGACCATTAGCAAGATACGGCACAGAAACCTTCTATCTCTGAGGGAAGTTTGTGTAGTCTAACTAGTGATGAATTTAAGGGCAAGAGGAGATTTATAGTTTCTGATTTCATGTCAAACAGGAGCTTTGATGATCACATTTTCATCAGTGACAAGGGAAAGCATTTATCATGGCCTCAGTGCAAGAACATAATTCTTGATATTCCGAAAGGGCTTACTTACTTGCATCATGGGATTAAACCTGCGATATTCCATCGTGACATCAAGCCAATAAACATTCTCCTGGACTCGGATATGAAGGCTAGAGTGGCGGATTTCTGGGTGGCCAAGCAGACAGCTGAGGGTCAACCACATCTCACAACAAGGGTTACTGGAACACAAGGGTATCTTGCACCAGAATACACAGTTTATGGGCAATTAACAGAGTAAACAGATGCTTACAGCTTCAGAATTTTGATTCTTGAAATCATGAGCAGCAGAAGGGTGATTGGGCCTAGGCTCATAAAAGTCTGGAAGAATGGAAGAAGGTTTCCATGAGTCCATCGAGAATGAAGGGCCAAAGGGAGTGATGGAAAGATTTGTGAGAGTTGAAGTCCTCTGTGCTCATGGATTGGTGGCACTTAGACCCACCATTGCTGATCCACTGAAGATGCTTAAAAGTGACATTGACACCCCACGGCTGCCTTACTAGCCCTTGCCACTCAGTCATGACCTACTACAGACGTTTGATGAGGACAGCATCACAATAGGTGAGGGATCAAGAGACGAAAATAGCACATCAACAAGAAGAGACAAGGGTAGCACATCAACAAGTGAGTGATCAAGAGATAATGATAGCACATCAACATGTGAGGTGAGGGATCAAGATCCAAGTAAAACATTAGCAACTCGTGAATATTATGTTTGCCACCATTGTATTATGCTGTGTCCAGTTAGCTAGAAATGCTAAAAATAGTCTTTGCTAAGACAAGATAGTTCAACATTTTTAAGGTGATATCATCTTAATCAGATTTATCTGAAAAATACAATTTACCATTTAATTTTGTTTACTTACAAAATGGAAATCACGAGAGTAGTTGACAGAAAACTACTTTACCAATGAGTGACGCAAAATTGACCATCAAATGATATGTTAGTACGTAGTATAAAGGGCTAAAGATTTGGAGGTACATAACGCAAGTGTCTTTATCATAATCTTTGCAAAAGCAAAAATTTGGCACGTTATCCCAAGCAGCAAACAAAATGTACATGAAAGAACAAGAGCCTGCCAATGTGACTGGTTTAGGAATAAGTTAGTGTTCCTTACTGTGAGCAGCAGGAGGAATATCAGAGAGCTGGTGAAACCTCCAAGAATGGTAAATAACTCCGAAGATGCCAACTTTGATCTATACACTTCTTGTAGAGAAAGAGTAGCAATAAACAAAAGAAAGGAATATAACATGGAACTCCCTGCTCCAGCCATACCACCTCTATCAGGAGTGAAACAATACAAGAACCCACCAACTACAAGAAAAGGGAATGATCAAAGTAGATACTAGAAGAAAAAAATCCTATTGCAGTCCAAAATCCAAGCTAAATCTACAGAATAACACAAGAATAAGAACACAACTCGTTCAATCACCACAAAAAAACTACACAGAATGTAGCTGACAGTAGAATCTGAGGAATTTCGAACACATTTTAGGCGAATGGACAGAAAACATAGAATTCAGTCAATCATTTGAACCAGGAAAACTCCGCTCGACATATATGAATCCAGAAAACTCCGCTTCAAAAGAAATATGCGTCTCATAAAGCAATTAAAACCTAAAAACGAACTCTCACCTTCAGATTGATTATCCAACGATCTTCGGTCAGTAGACAACACTTGGATCTTTGCACCCTACTCGTTGGAACAGAGTAACATGGACACCTTTGACGACTTGTAAAGAAGGTCGAATTTTAAGAACATGATTGGGCTAAGAAGAATATTATATATATGGGCCAAAATTCCGTCGGATCGTTTGATTGTAAAACTATTACCATAATAATGTCCAAATTCTAGAACTTTCCGTGCACGGCCGTCAGCCTCAGCTTAGTTATCCGCATGCGGCACCAAACATTCTAGATTCTAGTATTCTACACACCAATGTAGATGCTATGACGCTCGCTGCGTTGTTCCTCACGGCCACGAAACTCGCCGGCGTTTTGGTCTCCGTCACCGTCGCCGCCAACGCCTTCGCATACTCCCGCTTTAAACGGAGGAACTTGAAGCCATTCGAGTCGCCAATTGACGAGTCTGCTGAAATTCTTGCGAATTTCAACGTTCATCCCATTTCCGGTACGGTTTCCTGCTCTTCCTTCTCGTTTTCATCTTCTACCTAAGAATAAAGAACTCGTCTTGTCCTTTTGCTGCCAATTCAAGAGCTGTTTTATGTAGCTAATGCATATAATATAATGGGTGAGGAAATTGTCCTGATTGAATCTGTTTTGTTGAAGGGGACAATGGTTTCTTCTTTGGATTGGCTACAGCGCCTGCCCATGTCGAAGATAGGCTTAACGATGCTTGGCTTCAGTTTGCAGAAGAGCATCCTTGTGACCAACCGGAGTCGCAGAAAGGTACTGAGCCGGCCGACGCTGTCTTGGGTTCTGCTTCGGCTGATGGTGGAGCCCAGCCTGCTATGCTGCCGGATAAAGAAGCTAATAAGAGCATAAAAAGAAAGAAACAGCTGAGGATAGCTATGGAGGCCAAAATCCGTGGATTTGAGAAGTATGAGGATGTCGAGGAACCCAACTCTGGAGGAGAATGTAATCATACAGTGGCATCCTGGCATAGTGTTCCTCATCCGTAAGACTCAAAAGAAATTTCTTGTTTTATGTTGTATAAGTTTCGGGAAAATAAGGTATCTTCATGCATTTTCAGGGAGGAGAGGTTGAGGTTTTGGTCTGATCCAGATACCGAGCTAAAATTGGCTAGAGATACTGGGGTGCAAGTGTTTCGGATGGGGATAGATTGGACAAGAATCATACCTGAGGAGCCAGTGAATGGACTTCAAGCAACTGTAAGTTGTTTTCTTAATCAGTTGATTTCTGATGCGTGTATTTAATTCAGGTTGATGCCATGGCCTCAAAATATCTGTTTCTCGTTGGGATGCTACTGTTGTTAGTTAGGATCTCAAGGTGTTGGTGTCTATTGATAAACACAGTACATCTTCGTAAAATAATTTACTGATTTTTAGCATCTGTCTTCTTTAGACAAATTTTGCAGCTTTGGAGCGATATAGATGGATCATCAACAAAGTTCATTCATATGGGATGAAAGTAATGCTGACATTATTCCATCACTCCTTGCCGCCGTGGGCTGCAGATTATGGAGGGTGGAAGCTTGAGAAGACTGTGGATTATTTTATGGATTTTACCAGGTTTAGGATTCATGATAATTTTTCGTTAGCTTATTGTTTCTATGAGCTCCTCTAATATTATTGTGGTTTCATTTATTATTACTATGCGCATCTAGACCTTAACCGGGAAAAGATTCATTTATCACGTGTACATGGCTAATGTCTTAACATTAACATGTCTTTAGAACTAGCATCACATTTTATTGAAAACTCTTCCATTCCTGTTCTATATTGCAGACTTGTTGTCGACTCGGTATCAGAATTGGTGGACTACTGGGTAACTTTTAATGAGCCTCATGTTTTTTGTATGCTCACATATTGTGCTGGTGCTTGGCCCGGTGGTCATCCTGAGATGCTTGAGGTTGCCACTTCAGCTTTGCCTACTGGTGTCTTCAACCAGGCTATGCATTGGATTTCAGTAGCTCACTCAAGGGCCTATGATTATATTCATGAGAAAAGGTTTGTTTTCTCTTTTCACCAAGCGTTATTATCTGATGATTGTGTGGTAAGTCTTTCGTCATGGTTGCGCTATGACAAAAAAGTATGTAACTTTATGGATAAGGAGAAGGTTGCCTAACATATATAGTATACATATTCCCTCCAGCGTAATCTCAAGGGCCATTGTTGGAGTGGCACACCACGTCTCATTTATGAGACCTAATGGCCTATTTGACGTCGCTGCTGTATCTGTAGCTGATTCATTGACCATATTCCCGTTTATGGATAGTATTTCGGACAAATTGGATTACATTGGGATAAATTACTATGGGCAGGTGATTTTATTTTATGAGAACCATGACTTAATGTTCTTGGTCTAGTTGGATAATCTCTTTTACTGAATAATACTTTTTCATTAATTGGTCAGGAAGTAGTCTCTGGTGCTGGATTGAAGCTGGTAGAAACTGATGAATATAGTGAATCCGGGCGTGGGGTTTATCCAGATGGCTTGTACCGTGTACTTCTAAACTTTCATGGAAGATACAAGCATCTTGGTCTTCAATTTATTATTACCGAGAATGGCATTTCAGATGAGACTGATTTAATAAGGCGCCCTTACATTTTGGAACATCTTTTGGCAACTTATGCTGCAATGATCATGGTTTCCTACTCACCTTTGTTAGATTAAGCATTTCCTTGAATCAAAGTTTCCACTCTAACTACTGACATGTACCTTCATCCCGATGATATCCAGGGTGTACCCATTCTTGGTTACTTGTTCTGGACCATATCTGATAACTGGGAATGGGCTGACGGCTATGGTCCCAAGTTTGGATTGGTAGCAGTTGATCGTTTCAATGATCTTGCTAGAATTCCACGCCCATCCTATCATTTGTTTTCTAAGGTACCACTATTCATTACTTCTTTCCTAAGAAAAATTAACTTTGTAAATGTAATCTTGTGATCCTCATTATAGGTAGTTAAGTCAGGTAAGATAACCCGAGTGGATAGGGAGGAAGCATGGAAAGAACTTCAACTAGCTGCAAAAGAGGGCAAAATGAGGCCATTTTACCGGGCTGTTAACAAATTTGGCCTGATGTACGCTGGTAAGCTCTATGTTCATGTAACATCTATAACTACAATCTTTTATAGGACAAATAACAGGATTTGAATCATTGGTGATTGAAGATTTTCACATCTTTACAACCACTAAACAAAAAAATAACTATTAACTATAATTCATGGCTTGTTATTGGATTTATTGCCTTCACTTTCCTGTTTCCACAGGAGGCCTAGACATACCATTGACACGACGCTATGTTGTTCGAGATTGGCGGTTTGGACACTACGAGATGGAAGGTTTGCAGGATCCCTTGAGCCGCTT
>JAOWBN010000004.1:266888-296937 GCA_028565015.1 Pinguicula moranensis | reverse complement strand
AAATATCCCTGTGTTGAACATTGGCACGGTGTTCAACACAGGGGTATTTTGGTCAAAAACCCCAATTCGTGGGGTTTCTTGCCTTACCCCATTCGTGCCGTATATCATTTCTGGTTTTTTACGCCTAAAATTTTTGTGTTATATTATTTTTTGAACTTAAGAGCTGGAACCATCAGTTCATGGTTAACCGATGGTTTAACTCTTTTCGATAAGCCGATTCACTTTGTCACATTTTTGCATTTTTTTTTATATAACCAACTAGTTAAATGGTTAAATCGTTCGGTCCGGTCCAAAATTGTTGGTGCGACGATTCACAGTTCGTTTTTGCCAATTCTACATATATATGTGACTTACGAATAGGGTAGATTTAGGGAGCCTTTACCCTCCAAAATTTTTCGATACCTTTGATTGTATTTAAATTTAAAATTTTTGAATATGCTTATAATTTTTTTAAAAATAAGTTTAAATTGAATTTTAGTATTATTTTATTCAAATAATTTATTTTGGGTCTCAAAAACAAAATAAATTAAATATATTTATATAAAATATTATATAACCTCCAAAAATATTTGGTCCCCTCAAATTTCTTTTGATCCTCCTGATTTTTTTTCTTCTAAATTCGCAATGCTTTATCCCATAAAACCTGATATTGATAATTTGATTTATTTTCTATTTGTAATTGAAAATGCACAAATCAAATGTCAATTATGAATTCGAGATTTTAAGTCTAGTTTAAATAATACTAAAACAATGCATATAATTATTGTAAGAAAGATCTGAGTGATCTTGCCCAAGGGGAAATCGGAGCTTTAGCTGATTTTGTATCTCTCTCATCAGTTCTAAAATTTCACGCAGTGCTGCTACTTTTTTATTGGAGGCTGCGGCCTTTGCTTTCCCCCCAATATCTCATCTGTCAACCCTAATTGCCAGTATCTTCCCTCCATCTGCTTCGGAACATTGCTTTTTCTGTAGTTCGATCGACGATCGTCGTTCGTTGTTCATCGGCTTGAGGTGCTAGTCATCTATTACTTTTTTCTCTATATTCTTCCAAAAGTTCGTTTCTTGCACCAGATATAGCAGAGTTGATGAAGGGAAGTTGTTGGAGTTCACGACGGTGTTGATGGACTGCCGTCGATATGCCTCAACTGCGTAGCGGAGTACGGAGAGGCCGCCTACCCGCTGCCGCGGTTCCTCGGACCGGCTCGAGTAAGGGAAAGATCCAGACAAAAAGAGCTACTGGACGAACTTGTGGAAGAAGAGCACCTGCGAACAGAAATAATAGCATCGGCACGGGCGTTAAGGATAAAGAGATTTTGCTGGTGGATGCAGTTGGCGGAGATAAAGGAGAAGGAAATGACGATGCAGCTCTGAGGGAAACTGCTCCTTTAGGGGTACGAGAGGGTAATAACAGGGGAAAGGAGGTGAGAGAAGAGGTAATCGGGAGGAACATGGACGAGTGTGACAGTGGCGGGAGGGGAAGTGATAAAGGATTGGCAGCCGAAGATGAAGGGAGTACCGCTCCTATTCCAGAGAAGGTTCAATCTTTGAAATGTTTTTAGAAGTTTCTATATTCCATATTTGCATATGAATTAGCCGTAATTATATGTACCTTGAAGCCGTATGTGCAGCTTGGGTGAAATTATGCATGTGTACTGTGTGACTTCATAGGTGGCACAGATGGTTGATTTTAGGTATCAAGGATGGACATTTAGTTGTCTGCCTAATGCTTTTGAGTTGCCATTCTTTTAGGCACTGAATTTATGTTTGTCTGCTCGTGTATGCGCACGTGAGTTCTTGTGCAGTTGTGTACGTTGGTTTGTGTTTGTCTTGGCATACTTGGGTATCGTCAGAGATATGAAGTGGATGTGCTATATGCCTTCTATTGATTATAGGCTGTTTTATTCATGAAATGACATAGGTTGTTATAGTGTTAATTTAACTAATGCTTGAGAATTGGAAGGAAATTGTTGCTTCACTGTGGTATGTTGATTTCGATTTCAATCCTTGTGATAATATCTATTAGAAAAATCCTTTGAGAATTAATAAATGCATATCTGGTTTGTTGCCTCTTTGTATATCTTCTATTTTGGTGTATACGTTATTACAAATTATAGTCTATTTGCACTTTGTTTAGTAAAGGGAAGATTTTATTCTGACGAGCAGGCATGTTTTCAAGTTAAAAATGATCTGCTCCTATAAGTTGCATCCTGCCTTTTGTGTTCGATTTGCGTGGGTAAATGAGTTTCTTCAGTGATCTAGTCTCTGTGGCTAGACTGCTTTTACAAATAATACATGCTTAAAATTGATGCGCTTCAGGGTCTGCGTGCAGCTTAATAATAGATGATGGTCCCGCAAACTTAAAACATTATCTTAGTTATTCATTTATCTGCTGCAGGTCAAGGTTGGTGGCTCCCCCCTTTACCGAATTGATAAAAAGCTGGGGAAAGGTGGATTTGGACAAGTGTATGTAGGTCGACGAATCGAGCCCCCTAACCTGAATGAGAGAACAGGTCCAGGAGCCATGGAGGTAGGGGTCGTTGTCCTTTTATCTGAAGCATATCACGTTGTTTCTGCTGGTCATGTATATAAATTATACTGTAATTTATTCGTAGGTTGCATTGAAATTTGAGCATCGCAGCAGCAAAGGGTGCAATAATGGGCCACCATATGAATGGCAGGTTTACAGGTGGGATATACGATTAATCTACTTGTCTATTTTCCAAGTGTTCTCTAATTTAACCTTCTATTTTGTCAAAAGTTCATAACCAACGAAGGAATTTCTCTCTTGTTTTCGTTTAGTGCACTTGGCGGGAGTCATGGCATACCTCGTGTACATTTCAAAGGACGTCAAAGTGACTATTATATTATGGTATATGTGTGATTACAATAAATGTTCTAGGTCTGCTCCCCAGTTTTATTTACCTGGATTCTGAAGGACCACACGATGTTTGCAGGTTATGGATATGCTTGGTCCGAGTCTTTGGGATGTCTGGAACAATAAGTCCCACACGTTAGTTTTGTTTCCAATTGAATTATGCAAATCCATGTGATTTTGGTTTCCTGTATTATCTCTCATTCAACTTCTAACTGTACCTTTTTTTGGCAGAATGTCCATAGAACTGGTGGCGTGCATCTCCATTGAAGCAATCTCAATTTTAGAGAAATTGCACTCTAGAGGGTACTTCCTAATTATATTGACTTTTATGGCTTTTTTGTTGGCTGGGTGCTTCATTTACTGTAGAGTAGGACTGTATAATGCAATCTGATGCTTTGAGTATCTTTAGAATTTTCTTTGAACTTTGAGAGTTACGGGAAGGTTTGACTTTTCAAGTTCGGATTTTGGAACTTTTTTCGCGAACCCCTTTTTCTCTCTCTCAAGAGTTATAAGCTTCTTGTTACCTTCATTTTTCTTGGCTCCACATGCGTGCTTGCGTACATTATCTTTTACTGATTCGGTTTGGCCTTACTAGGTACAAAAGGAATCAGTTCTTTGTTGGCTTTTTGCCCCAATCAGTTTTGCATGCTGGAAAAAAATATTTTCTGATGACGAGCAAGTTCTTTCTTTTTAATGATCATATAAAACAGGGAACAGTCACTTCTTCCCTTTCTTTTTCCCAATTTAAGTAGTGGTCTATTTTGGCATGTGCAATTATAAGATAGCATCCGCCTTATTGTTTCACTGTTTAGTCCCATGTTATAAGAGGTCTCTACTTGCCAATTGTAATCCTGAGCCATGTTTCTCACTTTTTTCTCTCACTGCAAGCCCTGTAGATATGTGCATGGAGATGTGAAGCCTGAGAACTTTTTGCTTGGCACGCCTGGAACACCTGATGAGAAAAAGCTTTTCCTGGTAGATCTTGGATTGGGTAAATTGACTGGACACTCTACGCTCATCTTTTTAGGGAAAAAGAGTAATCGGCCTTAGACATTGTCCAATTGCAATGTTTTGTATGCTTGCAATTTCAGCTACCAAATGGCGTGATACTTCCACTGGTCTTCATGTTGAATATGATCAACGTCCAGATGTATTCAGGTGAAATAATATTCCTTTTTCTTCTTCCTCAACTTTTGTATTTCCACTAAGACTCTTGTTGTTATTGGGTTGTGCTCCAGAGGAACCGTCCGCTATGCCAGTGCTCATGCTCATCTTGGGAGAACTGGTAGCCGTAGGGATGATCTAGAATCCCTTGCTTATACCCTCATTTTTCTTCTAAGAGGCCGGCTTCCTTGGCAGGGGTATCAGGTAGGTAGTGTACAGGTCCGTAAGTTGATGCTGAAAACAACTCCTTCATTATGCTTATGCTATTTTTTTTAGGGTGACAATAAAGGCTTTCTTGTGTGCAAAAAGAAGATGGCAACTTCTCCAGAAGCTCTATGTTGCTCCTGTCCGGCTCCTTTCCGACAGTTTGTTGAGTATGTTGTTAACTTGAAGTTTGACGAGGAACCTAACTATGCAAAGTACATATCTCTCTTCGACGGAATAGTTGGTCCCACTCCAGATATCAGGCCTCTGAATACTGAAGGTGCTCAGAAGGTATTCTTCAAAATAAGCTTTGTTTGTGCTTACCCATTTTTTTTTCAGTAAATGTATTGATTTTGTGGTTCCATTGCCATTTATATCTTTTACTTTGTGAAGCTCATATATCAAGTGGGACATAAGAGAGGCCGTCTTATGATCGATGATGAGGATGATGAGCAACCAAAGAAAAAGGTCCGTATGGGTATGCCAGCCACACAGTGGGTCAGTGTGTATAATGCTAGAAGACCAATGAAGCAAAGGTACTATAGTTTTTTCTTTTTGGATAGGTACTATAGTTAACTCCTTATGTTGCTAGAATTACCTGTTAGATGGATATTGAAGTTGATATGACATATTTTATTGTAGATATCACTACAATGTTGCCGATGTTAGACTGGCTCAGCATATTGAGAAAGGAAATGAGGATGGGTTGCACATCAGCTGCATTGCATCGTGTTCAAATCTGTGGGCACTAATTATGGATGCTGGGACTGGTTTTAGTTCTCAAGTTTATGAATTGTCTCCCCATTTCCTCCACAAGGTCTGGATACTGTTATGTACTCCCAGGTTTTCATATTTTGGTGAGGCTGGCGTGAAATTTGGTGAACTTGCCAAAGTGTACCCCAATAAATCAAGACATCTTTACAGTATATTTAATTGAATTCTTTTCCAATTATATTAACTGCAGGAGTGGATAATGGATCAATGGGAGAGAAATTATTACATCAGTGCAGTCGCTGGGGCTAACAACGGTAGCTCGTTGGTGGTTATGTCTAAGGGTTGGTGCTGGAGTTCAAAGACTTGAATATACTTGCTTATTCCAAATCATAATCAGCTAATCATTTTTTCAAATGGTTTTACTCAAAAAATTGCAGGTACACAGTATGTGCAGCAGTCCTATAAAGTGAGTGAATCATTTCCATTTAAGTGGATTAACAAAAAATGGAGAGAGGGATTCTATGTTACTGCAATGGCTACTGCGGGATCTAGATGGGCAATTGTTATGTCCCGCGGCGCTGGATTTTCTGAGCAGGTCTGCTACCATTATTGCTCTCACTATGTTTTACCCTGACCAAAACTAAACCTTTTATTTCCATCTGTTTTTTCTTATCCAGGTTGTGGAGCTAGACTTCCTTTATCCAAGTGAAGGTATTCACAAGAGGTGGGATGCTGGTTATCGTATCACATCGGCTGCTGCGACATGGGATCAAGTTGCCCTTGTTCTTAGTGTTCCCCGGAGGAAACCTTTGGATGAAACACAAGAAACGCTCCGAACATCTGCTTTTCCAAGTGCACATGTTAAGGTTGGCTTCGTCTTCCTTATAAACTGTCACGGTGGCGCACCCCCTTTCCTTGGATGTGTTTCACAAATGTGGCAATTGTTGCTTGCAGGATAAATGGGCGAGAAATCTGTACATTGCATCGATTTGCTATGGGAGAACTGTCTCGTAATTCCTCATGGTTCTGTAGGAAATCCTTGGGGGTGCCTTGTGGATACTAGACGACTGGAGTTGAACAAAATGAATTTTCCTGCCCGGAGAAGGATCTAATCTCTTAGATATGCTTCCTTACATTTTGCTTGGCTAAATTACCGAATTCCGAACCGAGCCCGGGAGAGCTCACAGTAGGATGGATCCATCCTCATTACCAGCAGATGCAAATTCTCTTTTGTACTAAAGGGTGCAGTTACTACATTTTACTGGCGCCTTGTAGTATTACATGTAAACTCAGGTTCATCAAGAAAGCTGGATGGTGTTGATTAAAACGCTGATCCTTCACTGTGTAACTTTGTTCATCAGACCCTGAATTCTCTGAGATTTTAACTATAACTTGTGCAGTTGATGATTGACTATTTTGGCTTGACAACAAAGCTCCCATTGCCTCATAAGCCACCTCTGGCTGGTCCAAATTAGGGTTGGCCAAGCGGGTAATTGGTTCGGGTATGACCAATACCCGGACTCGTTCCGATAAGAAATGAGATTAGATTTTTGGTTATGTTCCCATCCATAAGAACCGAATACTTGAAAAATTTGGGAATTCGTTTTTAGTGATGGAACGGTGTTCGGGTATTTCTTGAAAATCCTAAAAAATTATAATGGAAAATTAAAAATTAAAAAAAAGGATAATAGCCATTTTTTTTCGTGGTTTTTGATTGATCGTTTGGTCACCCCTTATTTAAACAACACAGATAAGATGACGTATCTAAACGACTATCAAGCAGAGAGTGAAAGTGCATACCTTTGTATCAATTCAGAATAAATGTCAGTGGCAGCATCTGTTGACCATTGCAAATGGAGTTGGAAGAATCATCATTGACAATTCTTTTAGCTTTGTGGTAATAATAGATTATAATAAAATAACTCTATTAAATTTATGTGATACTATTTAGTGAAGTTGCTGAAACTCAATATATTAAATGACGCAATGCATATTGGGTCGCAACGGAAACGACCTCTTTGTTTAATTACAAGGGTAAGACCGAGTACATCTGACTCCCCAGACCCCAATTTTATTGGAAATATATTGGATACGTTATGAATTGTGGATAACAGCATCTGCAGAAACTATTACATTAGTTGAAAACTTTATGTACTATAATGGTTCAATGGGGAGAGGGACATCAGAAATCCTGTGAATACGACAAACAACTCACGAGCACTTTGTGAAGCAATCTTTCCCGTTACCATCCTCAAGTCTTGCCGAACTACGTAAATGGGTCCGTAATGATTAACTTATGATGCTTCTATTTTATTAGATATCAAGTCCTGATGGCTCAAGTGGTGAGCAACTAAATCTCACAACTATGAGGTTCAGTGATCGATACCCGCCTGGGTCATAAAAACGAAAATGACCTCTTTATATAATTACAAAGGTAAGGCCGCATACATCAAACCCCCCAAACCCCAACTTAATTGAAGATATATTGGGTAAAGTTACTTTTACTTCTATTCTATTAGATACCCCTTCAGTTTCTCAATGACTCAATCCATTACGAGCACTTTTGTGTTGTGAAGCCTTTCATTTCTAATCCGCTTCCTGCGGCCCAATTGAAATAGTCTGTTTTTTGAGATTCTTAGGTGTTGAAATTTTAATTTTTAACCTATGATTTTAAGGTTTCATTTAGGAGTTCTGATTTTTTTTTAAAATAATTGATTTAGGAGATATGTCGCTCCTTATTCCCCAAAAAATATAAAAAATAAACATACCGAAGTAGCACAAATATTAAAGGTGAATTGACCATAATTTTTTTTTTTAATATTAAAATTTTATCTATGCATAGACTGATATAAAAATGACCCGGGTTGAAGCACAGGCGGACCTATAGGTCAGCCCGTGCCATTAGTATTCATCAAGTTGCAACTCCTATGGTTTAGGATCCACAAATAATAATTTACAATAGTTTGTGCTTTTTTAAAAAGTATTGATATTCAGAGAGAATTAATAAAAACAGTTTCTAAAAGAGTATTGTATATATACTGCGAATTTAGTCCAAAAATTTAGAGGCCACCCCCACCCCCACCCCCATCCCCATCCAAAAAATAAATAAATTAGACCTTTGAAGATAGTCAAGGCAAGAGCCCCTAGATCCGCTCCTGTGTGTAGAGAATTAAGAAAACAATGTTTACAAAAATAGTCTTTGTGAATCGTGCGGTAGAAACACTAAAACCACAATGTTTACAAATACTGCTGTGTACAGAAGTTAGTAAAATATAGATACAATAGAAAAGTTGTTTTTGTTTAGAAGAAGCAAGAAGTTAAAAACTACTTAAGAGAAGCTGTTGCAAACAATGCAATAATTGAAGTCAAGCCCTTAGTCCACATGATAGAATAACATTTTCTTCAGTAGCAGATTAACTAAATATGAGATGTATTTCAAAGGCAATAGACAATTCACCAGTCCAAGTTAAAGGCAAAATACGAACTGCAAGTGAAGAGTGAGATACTGAGATAAGCGATTTCAGCACAAGATATCAAAAACTGTATAGAAGCTCACAGGTTATGAAGAAAGATTTTGGGACCAAACACAGTTAGTTGTACTATTACAAGTTGAAATGAAATACCAACCCCAATAGATACACTACGCGACATGATCTCCAGTTCCACAGATAGCTTGAGAAATCCCTGCAACAAAGACCAGTTTATTCTTATAATGCGTGTAACAAAAATGCTCTTAATGTACAAGCTGAACATAATCCAACTACAAGTTGAAATTAAATACCATGATGGCAAGATCACAGAGAAGATTCATAATACTAAAAAACCTAAATGTCCAATGCATTAACAATCTTTTGCTTGAAGAATATGAGGCAGACATAATTCTCTGATGAACTAGGAGGATAACATGGACATAAGATTGCCATGACCTTCAGATTCAAACAGAGATGAGTCTAGATTAGTAAAAAGGTGTCAAGCTATCACATTTCTTAAGATTACAGGCAATGTAGCAACATTAAAACTAGTAATAAATTAACAAAAGCAAATTACCTCTGCCAAGACTACTGATTCTGTGGAGCATTTGGTGGAGGCGGCATTCCAGGTCTTGGTGGTCCGTACCCCTGAACTTGTCCACCTGGAGGAGGAGGGAGCATACCAGGTCTTTGTTGCTGCTGCCCAGGTGGTGGCATTCCAGGCATTCCCGGCCTCGGAGGTCCGCCCGGTGGTGGTGGACCTCTCATCATCTGAGGAGGTGGCATCATTGGCGGCCTCTGTCCAAACTGAGGCGGAGGAGCAAACCCACCTGGCGGGGGTACACCAGGCCTAAACTGTGGCGGTGGAGGCATCTGCATTCCAGGCCTAGGAGGATAAACACCCGGTGGTGGTGCCATATTAGGAGGCCTAACCACAGGAGGCTGCTGAGGGTAAGGCATTGGTGGAACAGATATCTGAGGAGGCCGAGAGATCTGCGGCTGCATCATTCCTGGCGCTGGCCCTCCAACTCCACGGACGGGTCCCGCAAGTCCGGGTTGGGCCTGACCGGGTGGCCCAGTAACAATTCCTCGTCCGGCGGCGCGGCCGATTCCTGGGCCAGAAGCCGCAGAAGCGGAAGTCGTTTTGAGACGGGACTCGTCAGGGGGCGGCGGTCCTTCGACGGTGAGAGATATGACTTCTTCACCCCTGAGGAGGACAAGCCCTAGCGTGCGGCGGTCTTCGCGCTCCTCCTTGGTACCTTTCTTCGGAGGTAATTTGCGGAACTCCTCGCAGTCGCCCAGTACGAGGTTCATATGCCGATCGAACGCCATGAATTTCCCGATGAGCTGACGGCCATCCTGAATCGTTACCCTCATCCGGAAATTGATGTACTGCAGCATCTTGGAACTCTTCGACATCGACATTTTCGCAAGATCAAAAATTTGGAACCCTCACTCTCTAGGGTTTTCAGACGTGAAGACTGAGAGTGAACTTGAAATATGAAGCGCGATAACAAGTGTGTGTAAGTTTATAAGTAATTTTTTAAGTGAATAAACGTGGTGTGATACTAGCGACTTTAATTGTGGGAAATTTATTCACGAGTCTCTCCCCGCGGAAAGAACCCCTCGAATTCCTGAGAGAATATTCCGGCGACTTGCCGGGGATGACGTCGGGCACCGGGGAATTGAGTTTAGTTTCCGAAGACACACAAACGCCAAGAGTGTACTCTCTATCAAGGCACCGTGTCGCTTCTCCACCTGCTCGCTTATTTATCTGCTGGGCGCGTGGTAACACTCTCCGAGTATCATTCCTGGAATCGGATGAATCTACGTCGGAGCAGATTTCTGGTAGAGAAGTGTTGGAAGTGAAGCTAAGCAATGCGGATGGAGGAGAAGTCTCTGACGCGGAATGGCGGAGAATTGCATACGGTTCTGTTACCCCTTTCACTCTTCTTTAGAGCCGGAAGAGTTCAGTTAACAAGTTTCAGTACGAGAAAGATTGGTACTTAATTCAAGTTTCCAGATTTTATGCGTACTGTTGATCCAGAAGTTCATTAATTTTGTTAGAATGGTGAAGAGTAAGGCTGGTTTCATCTTATGAGGATACCTTTTGATATTTCGTAGTTTCTGTGATAATTTTCTGGTTCCATTTTTTGGGTTATTCCTTCACAATTTTAAGCATTCATCGTTAGCGAATAGACTTCTGGATGTTCCTGGATTTAAGGGTATAGATAGTATCTCTTCTTTCGTCTGAAAAGTTTTTCAGAAGGAGAAAAAAGTTGTTGAAATAACAAGCTTAATTTGGAAAAATAACAGGTTGGAACATGTGATGGAATACAGCAAAGAAATAAGTTCTCTTCTTGGTAATTTGGATCCATCTACTCCAATCATTGAAGATACAAAGAACGTTCTGAAGGTAGATCTCCAATATTTTCTCATGTTTTCTGCTTACTTGAATTACCCTTTAGACTTATGGTTTAATCCGAAAAACAGAATGTGGAGGAACCAACCCCTTTGAAAGCTGCATGGGAGCTGATGGAAATTTTCTATGCAAACAAATACTCAGAGACTTGGATTCCAGAACGCCTTCTTGACTGGTTAGCAGTATGGACTCATATAATATTGACCTTTCTCCACGTGGCATTCTTCTTTTGTCCAACCAAACTAATTATGCTTGTTTTCATTTTAAAGGATTTTGATTGTCTTTTCTCTGGAAGTTTGTCAACTGTCCATACGAGACTCGTCGATTTCCAATAAGAACTTGTTGCTATAATGGTTTTCGGTTTGATATCTCAATGTCTTTTTTTTTTTTTTAAACAAAGGGAGGTGACGATTCAGAAGAATATCATCACTATCAATCTCCTCCCTTTTGTTATTTTATTAAATAAAAGCATCCTTAGGGTGGATGTCAACCTCATACAAAGTACAACTGGGCTCATAGCCCGCATATTAAAGCAAAAGAAGGGGAGGGCTATGGGGTCCCTAAGTGATAGCCGGGGGAGGTTGTTTATCCTTTGCACATTATTTCTTCTGGCCCTGCAATGGAGATTGAGTAGCAGGGTCCAGTAGTAATAAGGTTCCGGAATAACAGATCTACCCCAACCAAACTCCAGATTACTGCCGCTTCTTTCTTTCGCGTCCGTTCTGGTTGAAACCATCTTTTTATCTCTGATGAGTGTCCATCCTATCTGCATCGTATGTATGGCAGTCCCCCCTTTTCCATTCGCAGCCTGCCCTGATTCCTTTTGGACAACTGATTCTTCTGTGTGAGTCTTTGATCCATCCCTGCTGCCCCCTGTTTTGCTAGCTCGTCGGCAATGCTCTTTCCTTCTCGATATTGATGCATCACTCTTATCTGAATCCCTTTTACAACTTCTGCTAGTTCATCCCAGTAGTCCCATAGATACCATAAATCACAACTATTCTGACTCAGCCACTGGACAACTAGCAAGGAGTCTGATTCTATGATAACTTGATTCCAGCCTTGTTCTTGGCATATTCGGGTCCCTTCACTTACTGCTCGTAGTTCTGCGCTGTTAATCGCGGGGAAGAGTCCTGTCAGAATACCTGTCATCCTGTTCTTTTTTTAACATATGTGAATCAGAAGAGAAGTCTTCCTTTCCAAGTTCACCAATTAAGGCTAGGAATACCAAACAAAACTTTGGCTCGTTCCCATACTATTTTAGCAATTTCACTTGTACGGAAAGTATGGTCCTCTGTTTCTACTTGCCTCGCTGCACAGCAATCGCACGCAGACACTAGTTTTATACCCCAACGGCGTATATTGTCATCTACGGGTAAGCACCTATGCCACGCCCGCCATGAACAAAGTGCCATTTTTGGTGGAATAGCCTTGTTCCAAACTTTCTCCAAGTTTCTTTGGGTTTCCCCCGTTCGCTGATCACTTCTATAGCTGATTTGATACTAAATTTCCCTTGTTTATTCGGGGTCCAGATATATCTATCTTCCTCACGCTCCACATGGTTCGATGCGACTTTAATTTTTTGGATTTCCTCGCACAATTCGGGTCCCACAGCCTCACATGTCTGTTCTAAATTCCAACCATTTTCTGTCCAGAATTCCTGAATTCTGGCTTCGCTAAATGCCCCTTGTGGGCCTTGTATTGCAAGGGGCCCGGTTCCAATCCATTTATCATACCAGAAAGATGAGTTTCCTTTCCTTAGCATGGTGTGGATGTTCTCCATCACTTCCTTTCTCATGCTCATTGCGTATTTCCAAAATCGTGAGTCTCCATTTCGCACTTCTCTCATGAGAATATGTTCTCTCTTATTATATTTGGCCCTGAAGAATCTCGCCCACAGGCTGGATTCGGTAATTAACTTATAGCATAATTTCATAGCCATGCCTTTTTGAATCTCATTGAGGTCTCGGATGCCGAGCCCCCTTCTTCTAGAGGTCTGCAAATCCTTTTCCACCTAATCCAGTGCATTTTCTTTTTCCCTTCTGCTTCTCCCCATAGGAAATCCGCCATACGGCGGCGTAGCTCGTCCAAGCAGGATTGTGGGATTCACATAGCTGATATGGTGTGCATTGGTATGCTAGATAAGGTATGCCTGATCAAATCTACCCTACCCGCTTGGGATATTAATTTTCCTTTTCAACCTGCTAATTTATTCATAACTTTATTCATTAATAGCTCTAGCATTTCTCTTTTCAGTCTCCTCGTGTACAAGGGGGCCCCCAAGTACCCCGCCGGGAATGTTCCAAGTCTAAACCCTGTCATGCTTATCAGAAGTCCTCTTCTCGAGCCTCTAATTTGGTTAGACAAAAAGAGACTCAATTTTTCTTTGTTTACCTTTTGTCCTGACCAAAAGCAATAGTCTTCCAGGGTTCTCATTAGGTTCGCCACTGATCTCCTATCTCCACTTAAGAAGCATAGAATGTGGTCGGCATACATTAGGTGTGAGACTACTGGGGTCCCTAGAGGTTGACCAAAACTCTTGATCTTTCCTGCTTTCACATCCCGAGTGATCATCCTCGATAGAGTGTCCTGTACCATGATGAAGAGGTATGGTGATAGGGGTCCCCCTGTCTCATCCCCTGCCCCGAAGGGAAGAAGCCCAGAGACGTGCCATTCATCTGCACAGAGAACCACTGGTCTCACACACATTTCATCACTATATCTCTGTTTGTCGTATCAAAACCCTTTGCCTGAAGCACTTGATCCAGAAAGTTCCAACTAACCATGTCGTACGCTTTTGCCATGTCTAATTTAAGCATGATATTCCCACCATGTCTTTTGTTATTAATGCTATGGGTGAGCTCCTGGGCCAAGGATACATGATCGTAAATACTCCTGCCTTTTATGAAAGCTCCTTGCTCCTCAGTGATCAGCTTCCCTATTACTTTCGATAACCGCCCCACCAGGACTTTTGCTGCCACCTTGTATATGACCGAGCATAGACTTATTGGTCTGAATTTGTCAAAGCCATCCGGATTATTAACTTTTGCTATGAGGACTAAAATATTTGAATTGAAAATTCTTGGAAATTTTGCGTCAGCAAAGAAACCTTGAATGCCTGCGACTAAGTCCCCGCCTGTGATTTCTCAGGTACTCTTGAAAAATTCCGATCCGAATCCATCCACGCCTGGTGCACTGTCACCTGGTATTGATTCTAAGGCCTCTTTAATCTCCGATGCGGATGGTACCCTGCAAAGACTTTCATTGTCCTCGCGGCTCAGTTTGTCCTAAAAAATTCCCTCAAGATCCGGTATCTGATTACTCCCTTCTTGTCCTTTGAGGTTTTTTCATAGAATTCCACAGCCTCTTCATGAATCTTCCTGGTGCCCTCTAGAATGCGTCCATCTCGTAGCGTCATCCGGCTGATTTTATTTTTATTTCTTTTTGCACTAATTATCCCATGGAAGATTTTTGTGTTCCTATCCCCCTCTTTTAACCAGCTCTTCTTTGCCATTTGAGTCAATCTAACTCTTTCCCTCTCCTCCCATTCGATCAGCTCCGCTTTAGTCACCAACAATTCAGAGTCCAATTGCGGGTTGAATTGTTCCTGAAGTTGGGTTTCGATCCATTCCATCCTTTCTTCCAGCTTCTGGATGTTGTGCTCCACGCGACCAAAAACACTCTTATTCCACTCTCTCAGCCGCATCCGCATCCACATATTTTTTAATTTGCCCCCTTACGTTTATAATATCCCCATTCCTTACCTCACTCCAATGTGTTCTAACCAGGTGCACAAATGATTCTGCTCGCGTCCACATATTTTGGAATTTAAAATTAACCATTCCGTATTTGGGCTCTGGGTTCTCCATGTGGACGACCCTCGGGTTATGATTCGATGTCTTCCTAAGGAGTACTCTGTAAGAAGCCGACCCTTTCCAAATTAGAAACTGATTATTTATTAATACCCTGTCTAGTTTCGCCCATATCCTAGCTTGACCTCTTTGTCCATTGCACCAGGAGAACTTATCACCCTCTGAATGCAGCTCAGTCAGGGCACACACGTTTACGCAATCATTGAACTCATGCATTGGTCGCGCAGCTCTAATTGCTCCCCCACATTTTTCTGAGTTTGATCTGATCACATTGAAATCTCCTAGAATCATCCATGGGACCATAAGGATTTACATTCTCTAGGTACTTCCATAATTCCCTTCGCGAGACCAAATCGCATTTGCCATATATGAAGGAGATAAGCATTCTTTCATTTCCTTGCTTGTACCAACCGGTGATGGATTGATCGCATTTATTTTCTAATTCAAACGCCCCATCTTCTTTCCAAAAAACCCAAATCTTACCCTTATCCTCTTCATTTGATATAAAAAAAAAAGGGAAAATTCACTAGGTTAGCTAGCCTAGTCATATGATTATCTTGACAAAAAGGTTCTGCTAAAGCAAATAAACCTATTTCAAACGATTTTAGCATGTCACGAAGCTTTCCTTTCGACTTTCATAGTCCCCTAATGTTCCAAAAAAGGATGTTATACCCCATGAGAAGTCTCGTACCTAGTTTGTTGTAGTGGGGTTTTAGTGAATTTTCTCGCTTTACTCGTTACCTGTCTGTAGTGAACTTCGGCATCCGAGTCGAAAGCTTTGTGGGCTCCCGGAGCCACTGGTCTTGCTTCAGTTTCCGGGTCGGACAGTAGGTCCCACTCTTCCGTGTCCGATTCAAAGTCTACACCTGGAACCTTCCTTGCTTCAAACTGTAGGTTCTGGACTTGTTAGGCTAGTTCCTTCTTCACCATGTGGCTTGTTTCTGTTCCCTGAAAAGAAATACGCAGGGTCAGTTTTCTCCCAGAATGCAGATAGTGGTTTTACAAATTGGGCTCTATGAGTCGGCCCACTATCTCCCAAAGGCTCTGCCACATCCGACTGACGCTGCTTCTCGACTTGTTCTCGTGGATTCGTTCCTTGGATTGATTTTCCAACTTCCATTCTTCCCTCGTTGCTTTCACAATACGGCCCAATCCATTGCGATTCCTGTTGTTCTGACATGGACTCCTCCATCCGCGACTTGTTCTAGGCCGCCGTTCGTTCCAAGCTTACTCCCTTCTTCCCCGATTTCTCCAAGTCCTCCAGCGTTAGGTGGCGTTCCCTATAGGATTTGTCCGTTCTTTTCAGGTCTTTTCTTCTTGAGTATCTCTGAATGGGGAATTCTGGAGGGATTTTTGGAGTTGAGACAACCTCCTCTGAATTGTGTCTCTCTGAAGAAATTGGGACTACCTCCGATGACTTATGTATCTCTGAAGGGAATTTTGGGATTGCGGCACCCTCACCTATTTCCTCCATTGTCAGATTTGTATCCTAGAATTTTTCGGTCATTAGCGTAGTCCCTCTCAGTATTTCTTCCCCTGAAAATCTGAATTCCACTTTCTTCATTGGCTCATCTGCTTTTGTTGATTCTGAGGTAGACTGCCCGCCCCCCTCTTTCTGGCCAGGTGGTTCAGGATTCCTCTCTGGAGTTTCCTGCGCCGGCGAGGTTTCTTCTCTCCCTGGAGGTGCGACTTCTGTATTTAGGTTCCCATCTTGGTGATCCAATGATAATGCTTGAAACTTGTTAGCAGAATTCCTACTCGGCTCCCCCACCTTTTCCTTGCCCTTATTTGTACCAATCAGTCCCTGTTCGATCATTTGATGTGGTAGCAGTGGAGGGGGGATAATAGTTTTCCCCCGCATTGTCCTGTC
Source organism: Pinguicula moranensis (assembly GCA_028565015.1). Taxonomy (NCBI): domain Eukaryota; kingdom Viridiplantae; phylum Streptophyta; class Magnoliopsida; order Lamiales; family Lentibulariaceae; genus Pinguicula; species Pinguicula moranensis. The sequence continues at coordinate 280,346 of JAOWBN010000004.1, read as the reverse complement.
CATGCCTCGTCCCTGATCCCCCAAGTCTTCCTTTAGCCGATCGTTGGCCTTAGCCACTGGTATTGGATCATTCCTTCCGGCCTTTCTAGTACCAGCCTTATCCACTTTATTCCCTTCCTGCATGGGTTCTCCATGTCTTGCCCGCGAATGTCCCCTCTCGGCCTTTCTCCTCCACGCTGTCCCAGTTCCTCTCTGAAAAGGCTCCTGCACTCGTCTCACTGGTTCCTCCAGTTGAGGGTTCCTCCGCGCCGTACAATCCGTGTTCTTGTCCTTAGGCATGACAGAGATCGCAATAGGCCCCCCACTTCTCATATAGAATTTTTTGCCTCCTGAGTCCATATTCCCCCTGCCTGACCACAACTTCCTCCACCGGTTCTTTCGCAAAATCCACCTCAACGCAGATACGAGCATATTCCGTACGGGTGCACAAGAGGGTCATGTTGTCCATTCCTAGGTACCTACCTAGCAATGACCCGATGTAGCTCAGTGAGTCTCTTCGGTAAAGGTATATGGGCAAGTCCGGAAGGTTTACCCAAACAGGGCCTAGAGTTGGCTCCTTTGCCACAATAAAGGCCGGAGTCCATCGAAAAAGTTTGAAGGTTTGTCCTTTCAAAACTCGCCCTTCCCTTGTCCAACTATGAGCGATGTCCCGTGCCTTCTGAAACTGGATTAACACATGAAGTTGATCAAGCACTGTGAGTTCAGCCGTCAGGGGTGGGGGTGGGGGACCGCTCGCCGGATCAATTCAATCGCTGGTCTTCGACAATTGAATTTCATGACTAGACAGTGCTGGTAGTCTTCAGTCATCATCTTGATTTCTTCATCGGAAAAAGAGACTACCGACAGACCGTCTACTTTGGAAGCCGTCCGAGGCCCAAATTGAAATTCCGGCACCCGTCGCATTTTGGGCATCTCGGTTGCTTTCCATGTCTCTTGCCCCGCTGGAGGGGCACCTGCCCCGCCTGGTCTTGGGTAGCCATCGACTAGCTGGAGCTTGGTCTGCCAGTCGACTACCGCTGCATATGACGGCAGGGGCGGGCCTGCGTTCCTGGCTGCGGTAGGTTAGACAGGCCCTCCGCCAGAGATGGGGCTCCAGAAATAGTCACGGTGGGTAGGTTTGTAGCTCTCGTATCCTCCCTCGATCTCGCCGCCTGGGGGTGGTCCATCCCAGACAGAGAGTTTTCCGGCCGGGAGAGAGGTGATGACGTCCCCCACCGCCGTACAGAATCGGAAAGATGAATAGGACCGTTGGGTGATTTTGAGTTTCAAATTTTCTAGACAGATGTCAGAGCGTTTCTGTTAAGAGAGAGAGAGTTCATTCACGTCATTTTTGAGTCTAGACTTATGCTTTGATACTATTCATTTTTTGTTGGCCTTATTTCATCAAGACTTGATTTCTTCTTGGAAGAATCACGAGTTAGGCTTTTAGCTTTTGCTGTTATGAGACTTAACTTACTGAACTGACATCATGAATACATTTTTTCATGTCAACATTTCCCCTTGTTATTACAGTTACTTACATTTCTCATGGATACAGCCTCCTGAATGCTCTCTGCATGCAGTTCTTCTGGATAGAGCTCATTCTTTTCTGGAACGTTTGTAGCTAACTGCTAACACGCTGAAAGAATTTAAATTTTGTAGTTCTCAGAGGTTGAAATGTATCCTTAGAAGCTATCGTAGTAGGCTGCCCTACTCCAAGCTATATTTATTCCTAAGGGAGTGTTTATATCATACTTACTCTAGGTTTCCATTCATCTGCAGATTGCCGAATTTGTGTATGGAATGCTGTTGATGGTAGCTTGGTTCATTCTCTGACTGGTCATACTAATTCGGTAAGATTGTCTGCAATTGAATGCTTCTTTTACCATTAGTATTGGTGCTCGTTTTGCTGTTAACTTTCAGTGCAATAAGTTACTGCCTTGTCCCTTGTCAGTTTTCTATTTTTCACTTGATATTTCACATTTTCCAATAATGGTTTAGACCTATGTCCTGGATGTGCATCCTTTCAATCCTCGAATAGCAATGAGTGCGGGATATGATGGGAAAACAATAGTGTGGGATGTGAGTTTATACTTTCCTGATATATTAAGTTAGATTAACCTTTTTATCTACTGCATTAGCCCCTTTACCTTCGCTTTTCTTCCTCTTTCTGAAGATATGGGAAGGTGCACCAATTCGGACATATGAAATTGGCCCATTCAAGCTGGTTGACGGCAAGTTTTCACCGTGAGTTACTTTTCTGCAGACTTTTACACTAATTTTTATGTTTTTTCCCTTCAATTTAGTTCCATGCTTTCTTCTGGTTTGGTTGTTACGATTTTATTCCTGACGGGTTGTCCCAGTGGAAGAGCACCTGACTTTGGGGCTTGCCTAGAGGTCATGAGTTCGATTCGCTCCCAGACCATTGGGATTCACAATACGTCACGGCCACGACCTCGGGTCTGAAAATACTCTTTTTCAGCCCGAGATTTAACTGGTTCATGACTGGGGGTCGCTAGAGCATGGCCCTGAGGATATAGTCGGGTGTTCAATCGAGTTCCGGATACCTCGGATATAAAAAAAAAAAAATTCACATCTTTCACAATTATAGTATGTGCACCGTCTCAAGATTGTACCTGGAGGCAACACTATATGTTTATCTTTACATTAACTTTCACCTCTTTAAAACTTGTGAGGCATAGTTGTATTGATTTCACAAGTATACAGCAACAATATACCAAGTATATTCCTAATCAAGTTGGCTTTGGGGGTTCAAATGTACGCAACCTTACCTTTGTAATTATACAAAGAGGTTGTTTATATTGTCACCCAATATGCATTGCGTCATTTGATGTATTGATTTTTAGCAACTTCTCTATTAGAAACATTGAAATTTAATAGAGTCATTTTGATCTAGTCCATTATTATTACAAAGTTAAAAGAATTGTCAATGATGATTCGTTCAGCTCTATTTGCAATAGACATTGATTTCACAAGTATATGGGTTCTAAATATGTAAGCCTTGGTTTCTGCGAGCGATAGAATTGCTTTGTTGTGTCTGAATGACAAGACTAGGAATTATACTTGAGGTCCAAAAAACACAAATTATATTTGAAGGCTAAGCTTAACAGTGAGTACAATATAATGCTGCTATCTCAGATTTGGAAAAATGTTGATTAAAATTTGACTTTCCTTTTCTTTTGGTAATTCAATTGTGACTTTCTTGTCCAGAGATGGAACATCTATTATTCTTTCTGATGATGTTGGCCAACTATATACTCTGAACACTGGACAAGGTGAATCCCAGAGAGATGCTAAATATGACCAGGTACTTCACTGTATTTTCTTATTTAGCTTATTTGCTTATTTAGCTTATTTGCTTATTCACTTACTGAGGTAATTTTTCGTCAACAGTTCTTTTTAGGGGACTATCGCCCTATTATTCATGATACACATGGAAATATCCTTGACCAGGTTAGCTTCTCTTTAATTCTATATTCCATTTTTTTGATGGTTCAGTGGCTTTCCTTCCATGAATGGCTTATGAGAATATAATTTTGGTTTCACATTATGTATTTCTATCTTGCATGTGATTATATATTAGAACCGAGGAACATTTCACTTAGGATAGAATAACTTGTACAGCAAAAAGTTAGATCATCTCGGTATTGACAGTTTATAATGCAGGAAACACAACTTGCTCCTTATCGTAGAAACATGCAGGATCTGCTTTGTGATTCTGGTACATTTCTTCCACTTTTTGCTGAATGTGAGAAAATATTTTTGTCCATGCCATCCTTGATATTCTGTGTCTTGCAAATGGTCTTTTGTGTTGGCATTTGTCAGGGATGCTTCCATATCCAGAACCCTATCAAAGTATCTACCAGAAACGACGGCTGGGAGCACTGGGAATTGAGTGGCGCCCTTCATCTCTTAGACTTGCTATAGGAGTAGATTTCAGTGTAGACCCAGAGTATCACATGCTCCCAATCTTAGATTTGGATATGCTTGCTGATCCTCTACCGGAATTTGTTGATGTGATGGATTGGGAACCAGAAATTGAGATACACAGTGATGATAATGATTCAGAGTATAATGTAACTGATGATTACTCATCTGGAGGCGAGCAAGTTAGTTTAAATTCAGATTTGGACGAGCCAGAATGCAGTTCTGGGGACAGTGAGATTGAGGAGTCGCACAGAGATATTCGTCGTAGATCAAATAGAAAGAAGAAAAATATAGAGGTAATCGCATCTGCCCTCATCTCCCATCCTCTTCTTATTTGCAGTTTCGTTTTTCTTTCTCCTGGAGGTGTGTACGGTGTGTCCTACTAAGATGTTTTGTAGTTAAATTTATATTTTGCTATAATTTTGTAGGTGGAGATCACTACATCCTCTGGGAGGCGTGTCAAGAGGAAGAATTTGGATGGTTGTGATGATAGTTCTATTAGGAACAATCATGCTAGGAAGTCACGGAATGATCGGAGGGCCTTGAGAAAAAAATCCTCATCAAAGTCAAGGCCTCAGCGAGCTGCTGCAAGAAATGCTCTTAATCTTTTCTCTCGGATCACAGGAACATCAACAGATGTAGATATGAATGATTCTGATGATGAGTCCTCTGAAACTGGATCCACACTTCCCGACTCAAGCTTTGCTAGTGAAGAATCAGATGCATCTTTGCAAAAGGAATGCTATGAAAACTCCAAAGGCAAAGAAATAACTCGGGATCTCTCTGTTGGCTTCGAGCAAGTTCATGCATATTCTGAATCTCATTCAAATGCTGCAACCAAAAAGAGATTAATTTTGAAATTGCCCAACCGTGACTTAAGCAAGCAAAACTTGGGGTTGGTATGTGATAAAAGGCAATTTTTTGTAGAAGGGTCTTCATCTCGAATTCCTCAATTGAGTGGATCAGATATACCTTTAGAGTTCCAGGATTGTGGTATTGATGGTGCTGCTGATAGCATCAAGGAAAGAAGCAGCATAGGGTTGCCCACTCTACTTGAACGTCATTTAGTTCTATTTAGAGGATCAAAAGATGGGTCCGTTACCTGGGGAGGTGTGAAAGCTCGAACATCTAAGAAGTTGAAGATGGGAGAACCCTTGTCAGTAGGTTTGGTGCCAGAATCCGGTTCAGTTCTTCATCAGCATTTGAACTCAGAAAATATTGTCAATGGCCATTCAACTCTTCCAAAGAAGAGGTCCCCAATCAGTCTAGGAGACCAATATCAGGAAGCCAGTTTGGAAGAAATCACATTCAACAATGGAACCCCCTCCGAAATTAGCCTGCCTGGAAATCCAGGACAACCAAAAGATGATGAGTTAGACACATGGTTACATGATGGCAAGGATGATGATGAATCTTCAAAACCAGTTCATGAGGCCTGCGATGAGACAGCAACGCCTTCTCTTTCTTACTCTGATGGGACTATAAACCACATAATACCTAAAGAAAATGGTAGAGAATCTTGGACAAGGTTACGGATAAAATCTGTCAATTTTTCAAGGGTCCAAGAGGGTACCAGCAAAGAAATTTCTGGGAGTTCAGAAGAGGATGTTGATAAACCTGATATGGAGAATTTAGTCTTGAAGAATCTAGATGGCATTGAGAATCAATGCTCAGAAAATGATATTAATGGATCAGCAGGACCAGGAGTTCTGTCTAATGGTGCTTCGTCACAGTCAATTTTTGAAGATTCTGTGAAATTAGATTCAAACAAAAAGTTGTTTGCTGTTGTTTATAGAAGGCTAAGGCCATCAAGAAACAAAAGTAACTCTGAAATAGGTAGTGGTAACATGGAGGCGAGCACTTCAAATGTTGCAAGGGGAAGTATCCATGAAGAAATTGAGGTCCCTCATGAGGGAATCCGTAGGGCCAGGTCTAGTAGGCTCAGGCCAACTACCCGCGAATCAGACAATTCAGCTTGCGGCTATAAATATAAGAAACTTCATGATCCTCCTGAAGATCCTTTAGTTGATGTTGGAAATACTTCCCCTAGCAGGGATGAAAACTCTCTTGAAGAATGGGGATCGTTACCCAGGAGTTCGACCCAATCAAAATGTTCTAGAAGAAAGAAGGGTGCTTATCATATTGATGGTAGTCCTTCAAGAAAATCAACCCAAACAGGAAAAAGATCCTGGTTGATGTTATCCGCTAATGAGGAAGGCCCCCGTTACATACCCCAGCACGGTGATGAAGTAGTATATTTGCGACAGGTAATGATCTCTTGTTGATCTTCATCTTTTCTCTCCTCATTTGTGTATATGTTTAAGTAGCATTCTGATTGCTTTATTGGCTTTCAACTTCGTCCAGGGCCATCAGGAGTACATAAATTACACGAACTCAAGGAACTCGGTTCCATGGGAAACTATTAAGGGGAACATCAGAGCTGTCGAATTTTGTAGGGTTGAAGACCTTGAATACTCAACCCATGCAGGCTCCGGGGATAGCTGCTGCAAAATGACCCTTAAATTTTTGGATCCTACTTCTGACGTAGTGGGTAAGCTGTTCAAGTTGACTCTGCCGGAGGTGACTAGTTTTCCAGATTTTCTTGTTGAAAGAAGTAGATATGATGTATCTATGGCAAGACACTGGACCACTCGAGACAAATGTCGAGTCTGGTGGAGGAATGAAGTTGGGGAGGGTGGAGATTGGTGGGAAGGTCGAATTTTACAGGTGAAGCCGAAATCTCTCGAGTTCCCAGAGAGTCCATGGGAAAGGTGTATTGTGAAATATAAGAGTGATCCCACAGAAACACATCACCACAGTCCCTGGGAACTTTTTGATACGGATATTGGTTTGGAGCGACCTCATATAGATGATGATATTAGAGACAAGTTTTTGGGTGCTCTTGTTAAGCTGGAGCAATCTGCACAAAGAGCTCGGGTAAAGATACTTGTGCTCTACACAACTAGGATCAGATTGCTGAGTTAGAATCACACTTATGTTCGCTTTTTGTGCAGGATTATTATGGGGTTAACAAATTGAAAGATGTGTCCCAAAAGACAAATTTCATCAACAGGCAAGCCTTTTGCCCATCATGACCACATCACTATAGTTCTCACCTTTACTTTGTTGTACTGTTTGTGAATCCCATGAATTTGGTAGACGTCTAATATTTGGCGAACTTCCTGACTATATTTAATCCTACAGGTTCCCAGTTCCCTTATCTTTGGAAGTTATTAAGGCCAGATTAGAGAACAATTACTACAGAAGCGTGGAGGCGATGAAGCACGATGTTGAAGTGATGCTTTCAAATGCTGAATTATATTTTGGACGAAATCCGGACCAAACCACAAAAATGAAGCGTTTATCTGAGTGGTTCAGGAAGACATTTTCATCCTTATAACATGGACATGGAGGACAATTTTTTGTAGAAAAAATTTAGCCTAGCCGCAGGTTTGATTAACCAAAGGCTCCTGAGACATCTTCTTGTATATATCCTTGTTTTTCTTCGGACTTGTAGCAGCCAGCCCAGTTCACAGGAATCAGTTAAAGAGATTCTTCATAGAATGGAATTACATTACAGAATGACTCATCATAGCTAACCTGATCCGGAAATCACCGGCAGAGATTCTTTTATTGTAAAGTGAAATGAATGCAGTGCAGTTGATATTTATCAAAACCTTTTCTGCTTCTGTTCGTCCTCATTAATGCACGTGTCCTGCTCAAAAAACTGTTGTAATGATCTTGGGCAGTTTGGCTATTTCGAGTGAAATTTATTGGCTATTTCGGGTTCAATTTGGAGATTTGATAACCATAGATAGCCAAACTGTTTATATCGGTTAATCAGAATTTGGGTTCGGTTCGATTTTTGGATTTGGCACAATGAATAACACGGTTGGTAATATTTTTATTGAACATAATTAAAATTTGACAAACTATCAACACTCCTATTTTCGATATAAAAAATATAATTCCACCGTTGGTATCGTACACACATTCTCGATCGAATCGAAAGACAAAAGTGCGAGCGAGTACACAGCCACAGGTTTGTTTCTTCCAAAATTGCATTCGACGGATCGATCGCAAAAATGCATTTTTTGATAGGTTTCCCATTTCCGATCTAACAAACTTGAGAGTTGAGATTTCTGTTCTGTCTCAGTCAATTTTTAGCAGCAAACAGGCTGATCGGTGGGAACAAGATGCCCAGCCAGCATTCAACACCACCACATAGCTCAGATTCTGCCATCTCTGCCCATCATATCCAGCAAGCAGACCATCCACTACGCATCCAACAACCGTTCATCTTCCTCACCCACGCCAAAGTCGAAACAAATCACAGTTCCCCTGATACAACAAAACCCTAGTTCTCCGAACCAAAAACTCCACCATGGATCTCACGCTCTTCATCGCATCTTCGTCAAGCTGAACAGAGTGAAAACCAAGGATTTATTGACTCCCAGTTGGATAGTTGCTCGGGTAGTGTATCTCGAGATAGCTCCTATTAGTGCATATGCTCGGCGTATTGCAAATGGGAGAGAGAGAGAGAGAGGTTTGATCTGGTTTTTAAATGACTTTCATATCTTGCTCATCCGACATGGCATGAATAACCGAACCTGCACTCAGGAATTTGGTCACCACTGTATTTGGATAGCGGGTAACCCTCCTGAAATCAAACAATGTAGCTTGCCCAGTCATGGAGACACATGTGAAATGGGATTATTCTTTTAAGACGAAAAGGAGGGATACACGTAACGTCATATTGGTCAGTGTGTCCAGTACTAGGAATCTTACTTCTCTGGCATCGTTCCATTTTTCTTTCTTCACGAGTTTAACAGTTTCGGATTGCAATTTCTCCAAAATATCCGTCTGTTTTTTATTGATGAGGCCCAGGCCAGGCTGTAGGCGATTTCGGCATGATATGTTACCTGGATACCCGGATCTGTCAATCCATTTGCAATTGCAACACCAGCTAGGTTCCACTTGTGGGCGGTGACCACTATTCTCGTTATCCTCTGCTGTAGTTACCTTTTGTCGGCGGTTCGTTGTCAGGGGATACACCTGGTGAACCCTAAAGTGTTAAGACTGTATTCAATGTAGTTTATTCAAAGTGGTTCAAAAGGGTGCATCCTGGTACAACCTTCCAAGCCGATATCTTCCCCTCCTGGTACTTTAACCGATTTGCGGGATATTCAATGGAGGTTCATATAGTTGGTGTGCCAACTTCTATTGGGATTCTTTTCCAACCCATACCAGTTTTAAGAAAGGAGGAAATGAAGAGGAACTCCTCTCTACAAAATTGGAGGTGGAGTGTGTTCTCGAATGTAATCTGGATATAAATAAGGAAACCTTTGTCAAATGGGCAGTGTCGGCGGAGGTATGAAGGAGCGAAAAGGGGAGACACCTTGCCCAACAATATCAGAGATGCGCTATCTTTTGTGCGGTGACGTGCGAGAAGCGTGGAGTATTGTTTGTGTGTTTGTGTTTTGAAGTGGTGATTGTGTGTTGATGAAGGCATTAAGGAGGAATAAAGAAGTAGTTTTACATGAAACTAGCTTGTGTTCTTTATTGCCTTGCTTCTAGTTTTATAATGTTTACCTACCGAATTGGTTTGGTTTAGTTTGGTTGAGATAATTATAGATTCTACAAACTAGATACTAAATCTAATAATATGCTATTTGTTTCAGATCTTTCAGTCTGAAGTAGCTCTTATAATTCATCTTTTTCAGGAGCCTCCATTTTGTCTGCTGCAGGAGCCATCACTGGTGGATCCATCTATTCCCCGTGTGCTGAGAGAGGGGTTCTTCTAATTGAAAGAATAGGTCTTGAAGCCATAGGTTGCAGCTGAGCAATAGGTTGCGGCTGTAGGTGCAGTGTCAATAGTATCAATAACTCCACCCCCACCCTCGCAAGTTAAGCGTACGATTGTGGACCACGTAAAGTTTGGATCGAAAGAAGTCATATAAATCACGAGGAATACTCTTGATGAATATGTTGGCGACTTGTAGATGAGAAGGAATCAAGCGAGTAGAAATAGTCCCGGCAAGAACATGTTAGCGAATGAAATGGCAATCTAACTCTACATTTTTCGCCCGTTTATGAGCAAAGGGATTGGTGCTGAGGAAAATGGCACTCTTATTATTGCATAGGAGAACTGGAGAATGAGCCAAGGGAACGCAAAGGTCCTGAAGATGTCAAAGCCAAATGACTTCAGCAATGGTATGAGCAAGAGTACAATATTCTGACTCACAACTAGAAGAGATACAATATTTTGTTTCTTGGCACTCTAAGAAATCAAATTATCACCAAGGAAGATAATGAACCTTGAGGTCGATCGTCGAGTATCAGGACATCCAATCTAGTTGGCATCATAATAGGCGAATAGAGCCGGGGGTAAAAGAAGAGAACTTCAATCCCACTGAAATAGTACCCTTCACATAGCGAAGGATTCGTTTAACTGCTTGAAGATGAAGGTCTGTAGTAGCATGCATATATTGACTAACAGAATTAATAGCGTAAGATAAATTTGGCCGAGTTATAATTAAATATTGAAGAGCACCAACAAGTGAACAATGTAACGTCGGGTCAGGAAGAGGATCACCATCCGAGGAGAGATACTACTAGACCATCATAGGTATATCGGACAACTATCCAATAACTGAGCGTGAGCAAGAATATCATGAGCATATTGATAAATAGACCATCGGGAGTAGTGATTGCCTCAAGTCCAAGGAAATAAGTGAGTGTACCAAGATCCTCAAGCACAAATTCTTTGTGAAGACAATGTACAAACTCATCCATGAGAGATGCATCACTTCCAGTAACATATCATCAACATAAAGTAGAAGGTATATGGGAAAAAAGTCTAGTGCAAAGATGAATAGAGAAGTATCTGCAAGACTACAGGGGAAACCAAGAGTACCCAAGAAAGTACTAAAGTGATTAAATCAGGCACGAGGTGCTTGCTTAAGGCTATAAAGTACCTGTTTGAGATGACATACATGATGAGGAAATAGTGGATTGACATAGCCTGGGGGTTTCTCTATATGAACATCCTTAGTCAAATCTCCATTTAGAAAGGCATTTTTAACATCAAGTTGTCGAAATGACCACCCATGAGAAACAAAGAGAGAGATCATAGTGTGGACAGTGGTTGCCTTGATGACTGAACTGAATGTATCAAAGTAATCAAGTCTAGGAACTTGCATGAATCCACAAGCGACAAGACGTGCTTTGAGTCGGTCGACAAATCCGTCAGGAAGATACTTAGTCCTGTAAACCCATTTTGAGCCAATTGACATTGGAAGGGCGAGGAACAAGATCACAAGTGTGATTTTTGTGAAGAGCAGCAATTTCTTCATCCATGTTCATAATCCAGGCAGGATTTTTGACCGCAGATCGAAAGTCATGTGGTTCAGTAGAGGCCAAAAGAACAGTGAGAAGTGGTGTGGGTGCAGTGGTGCATAAATTTGCAAAAAAAAGGGTAAAAAAACTCCATCTTTGGCACGAGTAATCATGGGATGAGAGCTAACGATGTTGGTCGATGGCGTAGAGGGAGCTACTGAGGAATCAGTGATGGAGGAGGAAGAAGATTGTGTCCTTGAATCATCAGAGTATAAAGACTCAAGAGGGGATGCGGATGGAGTAATATCGAATGGTTCAGGATAGAGAGAGCAGGGTGAGAGAGGGGTCGAGGTTTTGGTGTGATTGATGTGGATGGAGAGGAAGAAGTAGAAGAATCTGACACATGAGGGTTGAGAAAGACAGAGATATCCATATGTGTGAGGCAGGGGAGGAGAGAGTAAATAAAGGAAAATAGGTCTCATCAAAGCGTGCATGTCGAGTTATATAGAGATGGGAGAAAGTGAGATCGAGACAACAAAATCCTTTATGAGAAGAGTTGTGTCTAAGAAATATGCAAGGAAGATTGCAAGAGGCAAATTTGTTAGAGACATAGTCACGTAGACAAGGAAACACTGGATATCCAAATGGATGAAAGTGATCATATTTAGAAACAGAACCATATGGGAGCTCTAAAGGAGAGATACGTATTAGGAGAGGTGATGGTAACTGGTTGATGATATAGGCAGCAATATTGAATGCATCAACCCAGTAAGTAAGAGAAACATGGGAGTGAAAGAGGAGTGCAAGTCCCATTTTAGTGATATGACGATGCTTTCTTTTTGCACGACCATTTTGGGCAGTTGTATAAGGACAAGAGATTAAGTGATGGATACCATGGCTACTAAGATGTCGCTAGAAGCGATTGGTAAATTTGGTTCTATCACTTTCAAATTTTTGAATGGACAAAGAATGTTGTTTTTCAACCAAGTTATGAAAATGAACAAAAGTGTCGTAAAAATCAGATTTATGTTTAAAAGGATAAAACCATGTAAACCTAGAGTAGTCATCAACAAAAATTACATAGTAATGATATCCATGCAAAGACTTAGTAGGTGATGGCCCCCAAAGATCACAATAATATTAAGGCAAGTGGTTTAGTGGCGCGTTTGTCATTTGCAAAAAAAAGGGAGACGATGACTCTTAGCCATTTCACAGGAAACACACAAATTGGGGGAAGGGACAGGTGACCTTAAAAAAATGCGACCTTGTTTAATTAGAAGAAACAAAATATAGGAAGAAACATGACCTAGTCTGACATGCCAAATATCAAAAGAGTTACGATTTTGTCCAATGGAAAGAGTAGTAGCAAAAGAAGGAATAATGCGTTCGAGTACATACAAGCCGCTATCGCGTCTGCCGGTTGCCACCACCTATCATGTATGACGGCTCTAAAAAACAAACAATGATAAAGGAAAGTAACAACAAGGAAGAGATCACTAGTAAGTTTACTAACGGATAATAGATTTTTAGTAAGTGTCGGTACGACAAGCACATCAAGTAATGGTAAAGTAGTGAAGACAGCTCCAATATGAGTAATATGGACGGGTGCACCATTACCAACAATAACACAGGCATTACCTGTGCCAAGATTATTCTTGGAAGGTGTCATGTGTGCTGGGGCCCCAGTGTCCATATACCAATCTTATACCCTAGATCCAGAGACACTGGCTACAGATGGAGTAGTGCTTTGTGGTGATCCGAGTATACTGGAAGGGAGTCCTGGAAAGCTGTCCACAGGTGGAGTACCCATCGCATTAGACCCAACAAACCATGGGGAAGTCGAGCCAAAAGTTGATCCATGAAAAGATCCAGAAGCTCAATTGCGGACCTATACATAGGCGGGCCCGGGCTTTAGCCTGGGGTCAATTTTGGGCCGCCTATGTATAGGTCTGCCCTTGTATCCAACCCAGTGCCAGCAACTTCACAAATCCAACACTGCAACTTCACAGATCCAACCTCGCGCTAGCAGTCTAGCACCGTCTCTATCGCCTGTTGCTGTAGGCTGACACCGTCACTGATCGCGGAGGTCTGGGTATTTGAACTAATTTGTTATTTGCTTTTCTTCGTTGATTTATTTTGAGTTCTCTGTCGTTGCCGGTTTTTTTTGGGGTGTATGCATTTGTTCTATTTATT
>JAOWBN010000004.1:251054-265301 GCA_028565015.1 Pinguicula moranensis | reverse complement strand
CCTGGGCAGCGGTGCAGGCGGTGTTGAAACAGCCTGTACCGCGTCCCGCCCACGAAAGTTGCGGTTCGGAAAATCTATACCACGAACTGCCCGCGAAGAGTTGTTACCGCACCGCACCGCACCGCGAAACATTGGCGGTGCGGTGCAGTGCGGGTGTTACCCGCGTGATAAAAAGTGTTACCCGCGTACCACCCGCTAATAAATGCGGGCACAAAAATAGCGCCCGCGTCCGCCTGCCTACCCGCGCGGGCGTGGGTCTGGCGGGAGCGGGAGCGGGCGGGCACGGGTTAAGCGGAATTTACCGCACCCGCTGCCCAGGGCTAGTATTTTCTGGTATGCTTCCTTCACTTTGTAGACACCTTCAGAGTTGGTGGAGACATGGTATTTGTCTCCTTCATCTTCCTGTAAGTGTACCGCCTGCAAAGGAAGTTGAAGGTTAGATAAATCCCTCTCTTCACCCTCATACAACCATCTAGTCCAATCCCATCTCCATACCCACTCTCCCTCAATCCAATCCCCATGCTCTGCGATTCTTCTACCCTTCAGTTTATCAGTTCTATACAGTCTAGGGTATCTCTCAGCTAGTTTTGTATTATTCAGCCATACATCTTCCCAGAACCTAATACTCGATCCATTCCCTATTTCCATTTGTATGTTTTCTTTGAACCATGGTTCCCCTAGTACTCTTAATATGTCTGCCCAACTCTTTAATGTCCCTGATCCCCCTCTCCTTCCAGCCACCCTTCTGATTCCTAACATATCCTCTTCCCCACTATGTTCTTTCATCTCTCCTACCTCTAATCTACCTGCCACTCCATACTTTGATCTCAATACATCCTTCCAAAGTTCTTTTTTACCACTCAATATTCTCCACCCCCATCTCCCTAGCATTGCCTTGTTAAAATAGTTACATAGTTAGCCTTAAAGTGGCTATATATGCCATATAATATTATGGAAACAAAACTAGAGATAACAGAACTAGCTAGGGAGTATTCAAGCTCGGATCGCTCTCTCTGGCTTTTATAGTCTTGTAACTGATGGAATCCGGTTATGGTTTCTTCGCATGATAATGGGGCAGTAGAATTATTAGGACTTCATTTTCAGACCCCACATTGGTATGATAATATCCGATTTTGGTTGAAATTTTCACGGTTTTATTTTTGGGGTTTTACCCCAAAATGTCTCATATCAATTTAATGTTTGTCCTTCAATATAAACCCAACAATTTTCTCATTTACAATCCGTGTGGGACTTTGTTCTCAATATTCCTCCCCACGAACAAAGGGTAACCGGCTCCCCCTCAAAGCAGAGATTCACCCCCTAAAACCGTCCATTCAGAGACCTTAAAGGGGATTCCTCTCCTCCCCTAAACGAGGGACCACCAGCGCTCCCTCCTCAAATAACTGTTCATTCTGGGACCTTAATCGGGGAGAAAGTCTAACTAGGGTCCGAAACCGTCCACACTCACCGCACCAATGTTGTAATTTGTTAGTCGAATCTGAAAATTTTAAGGGTAAATTTTAAAATAAAACAGTAAGAAAATAGGAGAGTCGATGTAAGAAAATAAAACAAAACCGTGAGGGTTTCAGCCCAAAGTGGACAATATCATACCAATGTGGGGTCCATAAATGGAATCCTAACAGTTTCCTCATTTACAACCCGCGTGGGACTTTGTTCTCAACAAAAACCATGGACAACGTATCCGTTCAGAGATGCTTGCTCCTCTGTATTCCATGCTCCTTGCAGTGATCCATAGCCTCATATTGTACTTGATACACTCGACTTTTGACGAAAGACTAACTTCAGAATCAAATATGATGGCATTGCGTTCTCTCCATAAGCACCTAGAACCTAAACTCATTAAACAGTTTTTCAATGTAATTAGGGAGTTTAGGCTACCAACCTAAACTCAATTAGAACCTAGTACTTAGGGACACCGGTGGATCTAGGAGAGGGCCGCCCCTGGTTTAGGGTATGTGTTAGGGTGTAGGCAATAAGTTTGAAACTTTCTTATAGTCAGTTTCCACTGTCGACGTAATTATTATCCACTTGAACAAAAGCAGACAGGCAGCAAGATCTCGAGGTTCCTGTAACAAAATAATATTGTTATTCCTATTGGACTCCACTTGTATCATAGAGTAGCATGGCATTGAAGTTCTCACCAAGCATAAATAGCTGAGAAACAAAAGAATAAAATTCAACTAATAATTTGTGTTGGTGTGAAGCAGGAAAATGGAAAAAATTCCATGCCTGTTGCTTCTTCTCCTATTTGCATCATCAACAGTCAGCAGCATCCATGGCAGAAACATAGAGAAAGAGGAGAAGATGATGTACGCGGTGGAGTCATCTGATCCGTTCATTAACCTACGGTATCCAACTATGGTGGAACCACAAAGGAGAGACCCTGGAAACCAGGTGCCTTCTCCCCGGTCGGACGGGGCGTCATCGCCGAACCGTGACCCGCCGCCCAGCCCTGTTGAGGTGTATCCAAATCCGATTCCAGCTCCAACGCCTTCTGTCGCTTAGAGGTTTATGATCCGCCACTGCGTATATTTTTCAGTAGTTTGTATCTGCCTTTCGTATTGGGGAAAGGTTCAAATTCAAACCACGGAATTCAATAGTAATCGATATTTGCAATTAAACACGCTTATTAAAAAGAATGGATAATCGGTAGCGATAAAGGTATTGCCTACGTTATATCAAAAATATTTGGTAATGGATTTTTTGTACTGATACCCAACTAAATACCGAAATCAAAATGTCAAAAAAAATTGATATTTCGATATTTTTGATTTAGGGTTTAGGGTTCGGTATTGTAATTATAATAAAAATATTTTTTTCTTTTTTTTAAAAAATAAATTTTATTAAATAATTTTATCAATTCAAAAAACATGTTCTAATGCCAAAATAATAATAATAAATAATAACAAATAATATTGATATTGAGTAGTGGCATATGGGTTGCCCATTTTTAAACATAAAATGGAACAACCCGGCCTGTATAGTTTGAACGGTCGAATTGATCCATTTTCTTTGTCGTGCCGGGCTGAGTCCAATTTTTCAACCCGGTAGATTGGCCCGACATGGGTCCGTATCTATTTTTCTATTGTTTTTATTTTTTGGGGCAAATATATTGTTATTTTTTTTAAAAAAATAATCCAAAACAAATGGGTCCATGAGACCTAGCCTGGCCATGTACGTCATAACCAAGCCCGCAAGCCCCTGCTCGTTTGTCGACCTCTAGTATCCGGTTTTAACGATATTGAATCGATAAAATCTAATACCTTATCGGAAAAAATTATGCAATAGTATTTTGATACGTACACTGAATCGAAATACCAAAAAATGTTAATTTTCACTATCAATATCGATAATATTTGGGCTATTACCCGCTACACCATCTTTGGCGCCTATTTAGGGGACCGAGTCACCGTGTAAAGTATCGGCCTTCTGTTGAAAATTGTTGCAATTGAGGCTACCCACGTCGTATAATCTCTTGATCCAAAGTATTAACCTCTCGCCGCAAGAACGCCTTTGCTCATTTTGCTTGACCGAACTTGAAGGCGTCCCGCATCTCTTTTGTTCTTGTGATCATTCTTATGCTGTTTGGGCTACCATCTATGGATGGTTGGGATAGGATTATGTCGGGCATCATCAGCCACTACCATATTTTCAAGCACACATGGGAATCACCCCGCATCATTTAGTGCGCCATCTTTGGAAGTCCATTTGGCACTGTACTGTGTGGACATTATGAAACGTGCGGAACGAGGTGAGATTTCAGTCAAAACATTTTGTCATGGAGTCGATCGTGAAACGAATCCAAGTTCAGACGTGGTATTGGCACACGACGTTTGAGAAGGCGTCGACAGTGATCACTATAGCAAACTGGATTCGTCATCCGAGGCTGTGTGTTAGCACTTTTTTCCCACCATGACTACTCATGTTCCTATAGTGCTAAAAGATTAACCTCATGTTTAGGTTAATCTTATAAAAAACTGTCATGTATACTGTTTAACAAAAATGAATAAAAACTTACTTATAAAAAAAATGCCCATGTCTAACTGTAAGTGCCTATAGTATGACTTCGTCTATGCGGTGTGGGCTAGAAGAGCCCATTTCTAGCCTTTATGCATGTGAGTTTAACTATGAATCATTATCGTTTTTTCTTTTTTCTTTTTAGATCGGTCGTTCTAGAAAAGAAAAAGGAAAACAATCAGCTCCTTCTCTTAAGTTTAACATCCAAGAATTGGATGACATCGAAGAGAGACTTTCAACTAATGATACAGAAGGAGAATTTATTGAATCGCCTTCTCGTTTCACCCCTACACGCAACTGTATTCCCAGAACTTCAATACTACGATTTATTGATCCAAACACAGTTTTATTCCATACACTAAGCTTCTTGCGCATCAATCATGTTTTTCATGAAGTATATAGTTGCAGCGACTGTTTACTTGTGGAGCAGCCCATTCATTCTCAACAAAAGCCTTAAATCCTTTATCTGACTCCCAGCAATTCTGTGTCCTTACTACTTTAGGTCCCCAGTTCATCTCTTCCACCTTCAGCAGAATAGGCCTATTGATGTGATTGTTGGGGGGCCTGAGACGAATTTGGATTCTTGCATGGTTTAAAGTAATTGGATTCTGCAATGTGAATTACAGCAAAATGCAATTTTGTGGTTTCTTCCAATTAGAGGCACAAACGTGGTTGGATCGGTCTGAAAATTTTACTGGAGTCAGAGGACTCATTGGACGTCTTCTTATTCAAAGGATATCAGATTTGAACGGTCCGATCGTGAGATACAAATTTCGGAACAGACTATTTTTGTTCATTCACGATCTGCTATTCGCAGCACTGCACAGCCTTGGTTTTATTGGCGACCGAAAGTCTAAGTGTATTCTGATCGAGCTAAAATTTTACCCAGTGATAGAAGACGTTTCAAGCCATATTCTGATAGAAGGAGATTTTTGACGTTAATTTCATTATGAGCTTTGAGAGAGATCTCTTTATTTATTGAATTCATGCATTTTAAGGTACATGTAAAGGTTGATTATATGATACTCGTGTTTATCATAGAGTAGATCCTCAGGTAGGCGTTTGATTGAACCTCTGGTTTACATTCGTTTCTAACGTAGTAATTGGCTAGGGGTTGATGTTCCATATTTGATTGGGTTTCTACGGCATAATACGCTTCTTCCATCTGCGTTCTTTTCCATCTTTCTATTTCGTGTAACTTTTTATTGGGTTGCATAATCTATTCCTTTTTGCTTTTATTTTTGTTAATTTCAAAATTTACTTGATTCGTGTGTTTCTCTTGATACAAGAATAAGTTCTCAATTCCACGTTTACATTCCGCGAGTAAAAATTCACATTACCTATGATCAAAAAATGCTTGGTCAAGACCAATCTGATGTGATTCAGGCCACTGCTGCAGCCAAGACTCGGATAGAAGGAATCTATCCAGTCTGCTACAGCACGTTCCTCCCCTGGATATACATGTGAAACATGACTTATGGAGAGGAAGATCAACCGGAGCAGTTTCAACAATGAATTGATTAAATTCCCGCATCTTTGAGAGGGGGAATAGGGTACTACTTGTTCGCTCACCTGAGTTATGAATCGCGTTGAAATCACCAACACACCATCGCACCAAAGGATCTCCCGTAATTAGAGTAGAGATGTTACCTCATAGTCTTCTTTTTAATCTTAACGAGCACGGGGAATATATATTTAATAGCTTCACCGGTATTAGTTTCACTCCCCGTAGATTATCCATATCAATAATTCTCTGGACACTCCACGAGTGCCTCAGATTAACACTGATCGCTGCCACATACACACAAAGCCACCTGCACTTCCATTCGCATCAGTGACATCACTCAAATTCATCGTTTGGCCACAGTTGACGACAATATCCAATGTTTGGTGTATCAAGTTGTTGGAGTTGGTTAAAATACATATTCTTCTAAACTACGTCTCAGTTTGGTGTAAGGTTTTCTCATCAACTGCTATCCAGGACCCCAGCCACGATACAATCTCAACGAAAAATTCTTCATACCAATAGTGAAGTGGAGTACCCCTCACTTGTATCCAAGCCGGCCATGCAAGCCTTCCATTTAATAGCCGCCAAGGACGCAAAAAATGGAGACATAAATGCACAGATGTGACCAAATCATTCATGAGGCGCACCTAATCCTCCTTCGATTGAAGTTTAATCAAGACTTTTCCTCCCTCAGAAAAACCGCAAAGCTTCCCTCATACCCAAAGTCGTTAAGGACTGTATTCAAAGTAGATACATCCAGAATCGGAGTAGAGTAACCAACTAAACATTTAAGTAGCGACTGAGAGGCCAAAAGATCTGGCTTGAAAACAATAGGAGTTACCACTTCTGAAGGTGTAATGTTTGAGATTGAGCTATGGTTCATCAGGGGACAGAAGTAGGTACATACTTTGAAGGATGGCTACCACCAGCAGAAACATCATAAACAATTCGAGCATCACTGGTTTCAACTGAAAAGAACCCACCCAAATCCCATTCAACTTAACCTTCAGAGCCGACCCAATACCAAACCGATTTTCTGGATTAGCAACTCTCTTCGGGAGATAAACATCACTAACCTGACCCTATGTTGAGAACACTTGCCACATATCCTCTTTTTGCCATAGTATGGGAATGTTTGTGAAATAAAAGGAAGTTGAAACTGACCGGAGTTTTGTGATACACGCAAGCAAGGATTTTCTTACCGGGTCTGAAGCCTCGCCACAAGTTTCACATTTTTTCCACGGAGAGGATTGATTAGGACAGGATTCCTCTCCCACAACGTTATTTTCACCAGTACAAGTCATAGGATCCGGATTTAGAGTCTCTAACTAAGATTTTGCCGTCTGATTCTCAAGGCTGACATCACAGAAGTCATTTTTAGGCATTTTCTTAGAGAGAAGGCTGAGAATTTTTAGAGACCGAAGTTCCCTTTTAAGAATTTAAGGAGAAAATGTGAGAAGAAACCTAAATTATAATTATTGTGGTAAACATTCTTAAATGTTGAATACCCTCGTTAGCTTATTTGGTTATATGGTTATAACATAACCGACCTCCGAACAAGGTTCGGTTATTGTTCCATAATTGAACCGAAAAATAAAATAAAAAATAGTTTTTTGATTATGAAAAATAATAATTGAATCGAATAACCAAAAAAAAAATTATATTCGATTTGTTTTTTCGGTTAACCGATCATTGTATCTTTTTAAAAATTAGATTTTAGGATTAAAAAATAGGTTTTAAGTTTAAAAAAAAGTGAATTTCGGTTATAACCATGACCGATCGCTTATAACCAAAAAATTTCGATTATGATTTTTCATAACCATAATTGAACCAAATAACCAAAAAATTTTAATTATTTAATTCAATTAACCGTCTATTTTTAGTTAATCGAAAAACTGATTATCTTGCTCACCCTGCTCATTAGTCATGCCACTACAGCATTCAAATCCATCAATAAACATGCAATGCCCAACAATACATTATCCATATACCTGCATATATATATAATAGATTTGATTATGATTTTTATTAATATTTATAATCGATCGGCTACCACGTGTCTGAATATTAGAGCTTGACAATTTCCGGGATGTGCACCGGGTATTTGTCAACACAGTCCATCCACGGACCGTCGGTCGGAGTTTTGATCGTCCGGTTACATTTCCAGACGGCGCTGTTACATTTGAATCCACTCCCGAATGCAATCTGCCAGACTCGATCTCCCTTTTTCATCCTCCCCTTCGCCTCAATGTACGCCAGTTCGTACCAGAGCGAGGACGACGACGTATTGCCGAATCGGTGCAGCGTCATCCGGGATGCCTCCACGTGCTCCGCCGACAGCTGGAGATTCTTCTGCAGCTCGTCGATCACCGCGCGGCCACCGGCGTGGATGCAGAAGTGCTCAAACGCCTGCTTGAAATCGGGGATGTAAGGCTTCCATTTGGGGTTGAAGATCTTCCTCCCGATGAGGGTGAAGAGGAAGAGGAGCTGCTCCGACGCCGGGAGGACCAACGGGCCGATCGTCGTGATGTTCGATTTCAGAGCTTCTCCGGCGATCACCATCAGGTCTTTAGACAGGTTGATCCCGACTTTACCGTCGTGGTCCTCCTGCTCATAAACGCACTTGTAGGCCTTGTCGTCGGAGCCCTTGTGGGTACGGACCACGTGGACGAGCTTGTACTTGGCGCGGCCGCCCTCGCGACGCTTGTTGGAGAGGAGGATCGCAGCCGCTCCCATACGGAAGAGGCAGTTGGGGAGGAGCATAGCTCGCTCCGAACCCTGAGTAATTATATCCCATACCCATTTAGAAAGAAAAAAAAATGACACCCAACTAAAATGGCACCCAACTTATTAAGGAAGCCTAGAGTTATAATTAATGAACTTAGCTAAATTCATTAGACTTTACCTTGTAGTAATTTGGCGTGATAATCTCTGTGCTGACGACCAATGCGTTTGAATTGGGATGCCCCTGTAGCAAATCCCTCGCGAGATCAATCGAAATCAATCCAGCGGAGCATCCCATCCCGGAGAGGTTGTAGCTCTTGATATTGCTCCTGAGCTTGTACTTGTTTACAACCATGGCGGAGAGCGACGGTGTCGGAGAAAACAGGCTGCAGTTGACGATGAGAATGTCGATGTCCTTCGATCGGATTCCAGTCTTCTTCATCAGCGAGTCGATGGATGAGAAGATTACTGTCTCCGCCTCCGCTCTGGCGGCTTCCATTGTTGGCGTCGGAGGGATGTAATGGATGGCCGGGGGCAGACTCGTCTCTTCACCCAGACCCGATCTCTCGAGGATCCTCATCTGGAAATCGACGCTCTTCGGATTGTCCTTCAGGATGAGTCTGGAATGTTCCATGAAAGTGGAGAAAGGGACGCGGCACGTGACCGGCGGTTTGAAGCACGCGTAGTCGACGAGGTAGATCGATCTGGGCTTGGACATGAAGTAGGCAGTGGAAATGAAGATGATGAGGAAGGAGGAGCAGAGGATCTGCACGGCGTCCAAGTGGAGGGAATTCCAGATTCCGGCAAGTTCGTCGGGGCCGAGGCGGAGGATCTCCACAGTGGCGGCGACCATGACTGGGATGACGAGGAAGGTGAGGAAGTGGTTGACGAGGTACTGGTAGCCTAACTTCACGTACTTGAGCTTCACGGAGCCGGAGAATTGCGGCATCTTCTTTATTTTTTTTTATCTTTTGTTCTTTTACACGTCGGCGATGGCTACAGCGAGAGCAGGAGGAGGAGGGTGGAGGTAAATGGGTGTAAAGGGACGGAGCGGAGGATTTAAATGCTGCAAAAGGAGGTTCGAGTGGGCAGGAGGTAGTTGAGAGGAGTTAATGAGTAACTGTGCAGGGCACACAAGGATAGCTAGCTAGATAGCAAAACAATTTGTTATTTAATTATTATTTATGTTTTTGGCCCTCAAGATGCTAATTTTTGCGTTGTTTTAGTCAACGTTTGATGTTTTGTTTTTTGTTTTTTTATAAGTAATAAGGATAACAGAGACTACTACATATATTGGGGTATTTTTTGGGCTCAGGGGTCCGCCAACTAATCCCCTCAGAATGACAGTGAAAACTCCCCACTAAAGCTCAACCATCGACCTCTAGACAAGCCCTAGTCAACGTTTGATGTAGTGTCCATGTTGGTGCGATACCGTTTTCTCGCTAATTCCAACGGGGGTTAAGGATTTGTTGGTTGGATACACAGTGCAGAATGCAGATTCTAGCAGTAGCAGGCAGCAGCCATAGCTAACGGAATATAACGGAAGGTCAGTACTCAGTACAAATTTCGAAACGGTCGGGAAAGGGACAAATTGAAAAGCAATAAGAAACACACATTTTTTTCTTACAAAATACAATTTACTCTTGCTTTTAACAGAATACAAAAGCAATATAAATCCCGAAATTCGGTTGAGGCCTGAGGGGACGAATGGTTTTTTAATGGGAGAGAATTAGGCAAAAATGTTTATTTTTTTACATTTCTCTGAGTTTTGTACTTTTACTATGTCTTAAAATATTGGACGGAGTGCAAAAATACGATTTCGGCTGCGAAAGAATAAAAACAATTTTTAAAAAAAAAAATCACGTAAAAAATAATAGTAATTCTTTTAAATATTAATGTTAAAAATTCTCAAAATTCTCATCATAAAAATTAAAACTAAAACAAAAGAAGTAGAATGCAAATTAAAAGCTTAAAATTACGACAAAATAAAATATCATTACAAACAAAAGTTGAAACATAAGTTAGTGCATTAAATAAAAAATGGTTTCCACCGTTAAAGACCGTAATCCTTTACATAGACAACGAAAATCAGCATAACCATAAGTTTGGTAATCCCATCTTTTCAAGTCTTAGCATGCTTATGGCTGTTTTTTGGGATTGATGTCAGGGTGTTTTAGTGTTCAGAGACGCCTTGTGCCCCTTGTTTAGCTAGAATATCAGCAATTTTATTTCCCTCACGGTAGTGGTGATTGACCTGGAGCCTAAGTCCCATTTTTATCCTCCTAAATTCCTCCCAATAGTCCCATAAATACCATAGATGTCAGGTATCCTTTTGAATCCATCCTTCTAGTATTTTAGAATCGATTTCCAGTACAATGCTAGACCAACCAGCTTCCTTGCATAGTCAAAGATCGTCCAGTGCAGCACGAAGCTCTGCCTCATTATTGGTTTCAAATCCAAAGTGGATTGAAAAGGCTTTCAACATGTCTCCATTTGAGTTTCTGATTATACATCCGCCTCCTGAGCTTCCTGGATTTCCAAAACTACTTCCGTCTGTATTAAGTTTTATCCAATCCTATGGTGGCTTTCGCCATCGAACGAGGAGGATTTTGTTCTTCTCTTTTCTGCGTATATTGATGTTGAGTTCTCTCTGCAATTGATCATCCCGGATCTGCATTTTAACAGAAATATCAGCATTGTTAATGATAGCACTTAGTAGGTACCTGATATCCGTCAAGATTTTATCTGTTGACTGCTGGATCTCCTCAAATCGTGATTTGCACCTGCGTAACCACAAACACCACGTTATGATTCCAGGTAATAATCTGAAATGATACCTTGCAAACCTGACTTAGTTACCATCTCACACCATTGAAGAATTCTGATTTTCCAGGTATCTGGATTAGCGAAGTTGATACCCAGCAATGCAGCCGCTCTATTTCAAATTTCAGATACCAAGATGCTCCCAGAGAGTATATGATTCATGGTTTCTTGTTGCTTAATAGGACAACATTGGCATGAGGAAGCTAGATGGACTCCCTTCTTGCTTAAATGGTCATCGGTGGAAAGGCAGGCATGCCAAGCTTTCCACGCACAAATAGGCATTTTGGTAGGAATGAGTTTGCTCCAGATGATTGATTCAGAGGGGAGCACTTTTAATATTGTTCTAATTCGTTCCCAGGCAGTTTTGAGGAAGTACCTTCCATCCGAAGCCGACATCCACACTTGCACATCAAGTTCTGCTTCAGCTCTTGGAGGGTTGAAGATTGTGATTTGTGCAGCCATATCTTCACCAACAGCCTGTATCAACCGCTTATGCATCCATTGACCATTTTCTGTAAAGTCCAAAACTGTAGCCCCTTTGTTTATCATTAGTTGAGAATGCACTGAAAGATATCCTGGAGAGAGCCATTTATCAAGGAGTTTTCTCTCTTTATGATCACTCTAATATTTTTCCAAGACCTCTGTTTTCATTGACATCGCGAATTTCCAAACATAAGTTGCTTCAGCATATTTCTCCAGAAGCTTTTCTGGCTTTTTTTAAATAATTAAAATTAAACTTTTCTTTAAAAAGCATGGAAATTGGAAGCAGAAGCAACTGATTAGAATAGAGTTTACAAACCAGAAAAAAGCCAAAAAGATGCAGTTAAGATTAACCTAACAACTAATATCTGTACTGATCGGACAAATACCATGAAGTCGTAATAGGTTCTAAGTCCTTGCTATAACAGCTTTAACGACGATTGGCACGACTAGGACAAAGCAACATATGGCAGGACCCATTTTATTTATACACCCAGATCCCCTTCCCCTTTACTACTTGCAACAAGATACTTATAAATACAAATGAGATATTTATAATGTATAAAAATTTACCTAAAAAAATTTATAATGTATAAAAGGCAGGTAAGAAAGGTATTTATACACCCAGATCCCCTACCCCTTTACTACTTGCAACAAGAAAGGTTTGCTTTTATAAAGAGAGAACTTCTCTTGTTTATTTTTTTATTTTTTCGGGTGGGTGGGGAATGACAGTTTTGATATAGCGCACGGATTTGTTGGCAAGGATTTCACACGGAATCCTTGTCAACCGTCCGAATCTGCAAGTGTTGAAGATTCGAATCCAACGGTCAGCATGAAATCCGTGTAAAATCCGTGCGATTTTATCCGTGCGCTATATCACGTCTGGGGGAATGACTCATATTATGATGATCAAAACTCAAGAGTGTAGAGGAAAGATCACAGGGCTACCACCTGTCTAAAAAGTTAAGTAGAGATAAACCTATAAGTAGCCGTCCTAAAGTATGCTTAAACTGTAACTTTTTCCGGAGAAGATCCTCTTTGAAAAGCCGGATGATGTTGGTTATTGGACATCTGGCTCAGAAACGAGAGACTAGCATTTTTTATTTTAATTGTACGGTTATGATTGATAATATAAGATTTGTTAATTTGAAGGGGAATTGAAATAATATATGCTATCGGATCGGAAGGAAATTAATACTCGCAATACATGTGCGAAACGACAGCCATTTTTTTTTTTTTAAATAATTAAGAATATGACAGCTGCTCCATTACAATAACTAAAAATGATTAGAAGATTCTTCGTAAATTATGTTGACAGTGATGGCCGACTTTCGTGGGTATTCCAAGAAACCGTATTTCCTCAACGAATCCTTCATAATTCCTTGATCAGATGTATTGCTTTGCTACAAGATCATATTTTATTTAGAAGTATCAACTTTTAAATAAATGTGAAACTATAATATACTCTCTCAATATTAAATATTTTATAAGTATAGCACATATACCTTATAATGTAGTATAGCTTTTATCCTGGGTGAAAGGGTTTCAGAATTCTAATATAGAAAGAAGAAATAGATGGAGAAATAGAGTTTTTGAAATAATTTAAAAAAAAAAGAGAAAAATAATCTAAAAAATAAGTTGTACGCCCTTAATTTGACTGAAGTTATTTGTAGTGGAATTAAAACTATCGCTCTCTCAAATTGGTCATTGAGACCATTCCTCCAACTTATGTGTTAAAAAAGAAATTAATATTTATTTGACTTTGAACATTCTGCAATTGCACTTTATTTATTGTATTAACACGTAATCTTTATCAAATGGGGCTTCTAACTTGCCGAGTGGGGCATGTATTACTATGCAAGTTGGAATGAAAATCATGCCGAATTATTTTATTGAAAAAGAAAGTGCTCTCACGCGATCCATCACATAAGTAGTTGGGGGTTGAGATGGTTGACTCCTACTCAAAATCGATTTATTGAATCTGCTTGCAATTAAGTCAGTGTCTTCTTTTTTGGTAATTAAGTCAGTGTCTTAATCAGACTGGTTGGAAAACTAACCTGTATTGACAGAAGAGCAAATTTTTTGAGGCTATCAAAATAGTCTTAGCACCTGCACCACGATCATTGATTTTTCTGGGCCAAGACTCGGTGACAACTTTTGTTAGCCACCAACAGGATTGGCCTATAAAAGGAGAATAATATAATGAAATTGTACACCAAAAATTAAGAGGGTGCGGTTGTACCCGGGTACTCTTAACAAGTTAATCTTTAACTTGGCATATTTTATGCCTTTAATTTTTTTTTCTTTTACTTCTCCTTTTGAAATTTTAAGTGTTAAGGAAAATTATTAAAAAAAATAGAATTTTTTTATAGAAATTGCATTTGCATACAAATTTTTAAAAACAACTAAATTTTAATGTAACTGATGCAAAAAAAAATATACTCTCATCGTATAAAATAATAATGACTTTTAGAAATTAAAAAATATGATTTCATGATCAAGTTCATTATTGCATATTATTTAAATTTGGTGTAATTGTTTCCATTTTTATTTCTTCAACTTTGAGATTTTTTATTTTTTTTTCTTGTCATAATTTTGCTGGGACATACACCTAAATTGAATTATTACTATCTTCTTTAACACATTTTTTTTTTCTTTTGTTTTATTGGGTTGGG
>JAOWBN010000004.1:209462-224883 GCA_028565015.1 Pinguicula moranensis | reverse complement strand
CAATCATCACTGAGAAAGGCAGATATATAACCACATACGTAGTTGCATAATGCTCAACCAGGACATGCCCGGCACTTGGTGCCGCATCACACACAGACTCGTTCTCATCAGCCAGACCTAGAAGAAAGAATGAATAAAATAACCGACTAAACAAAGTAAGTGTGCATTGAAAGCTGTCTGACACAGACACTCTGCATCATAAATCATCAGAACAATAATTTGAAAAGTGAAAAATCTGTGACGAGGGCATTACCATCTAAAATAGCAGGCAGAACCCAAATACTTTTGGAACTAAATCCCCAGTGACCTCGGTAGATACTATAAGAAGGACCAGGTATTTTCATAACCTATATGAAGAAAATGAAAGTACAGAATTAGCAAGCTACATATTCAACCAATATTCACCTTGAAGAGCGTTAAGTAACCATTTCGAACATAAGCTTTCGGATGAGAGCAGTTCCGAAGAATGTCAGGAAGTATGTCCTCAAAATACTGTTTCCCAAGTGCAGCCAAAACCTAAAGAAGAAACGCAAAGCATGGTGTCCAATAAATTAGACGAAAATTCTCTGCAGTTAGGAGAAAGAGAATGAACAAGGGAAGAACTTAAACTTGCTAAACTCGTAGCATCCTAATCTAATGTCATATCCTTTTCCTACTTTATATGCTTCTCTTATACTACATGTAAATCAATCATGACAAACCTATAGACAGGATCTCTCATGGTCACCACCCCCAAGAGGTTGGAGGAAGCTCAATTGTGATGGGAGCTGTCTAGGAAATCCAGACCTATTTGGAGGCGGAGGCATTGTTTGTGCCGAAAAAGGAGACTTCCTAGCAGCTTTGTTTGTGACGAAAAAAAATCAATCATGACAATCTGTTCATGTTTCATGTCAATAGAAGATTGTGCTTACAACTTTGTATCATCAGCCAGAACCAGAAACACCTAAATTGGAACAAAGCTGTTTATTCTGAAACTCTACATTCTATGATGATAGACTTCCGACTGTGTTAAAAGATAACTGAGCCATGTAAACTGGAACTGTGTTGAATTGTCCCACACAGGAAAAAAAACAAGATGAAAAAGTGTGTTTAATAAGTTGGACAACACAAATAATGAATGAGGCCTTTTTACGATAAAAAGCCCCAAGAACAAAACCATTAGGGCTTAGACCCAATGGACAATATCATTCAATGTGGTGTCCAAATAAAAAATGAAGTAGGTTAGAAATTCAAGAAACTGCAAATCAAATTCCGGCCGTTGATTTTGATGTTAATACTGCACGCAGGCAAAAAAAAATTCCAGCATTGATAATTTCTTTTAAGAGTAAATCCCAAATCCATCAACACTAGAGGTAGTTTACAAAAGTTCAAACCTATCCTACTTTTACCAACAAAAAGATCGGCGATAATAAAAGATAACGAGCCAAATTGCACTGGACGAAATAGCAACACTTTTAGTAAGAACCTCTCACTAAGAAAATATCTCCAAGTAGTTTCAGCTGAACCAAAACAGTAACCACAAAGACCAATCACAAGCCACAGAACAAAAGACAACCCGTTAAAACCACATCTTCTGTGAGTGTCAAGGACTTCAAACTATCCTTCCATAGAGAGGCGCAATAAATGAAAATATACTACGTAAAACTTAATTTGAGACAAAGAACAAAATAGATGCTAGATGAATTTGCTCAAAATATACTACGTAAAACTTCCTGACCTCACTTAAGCCTTGAGCTGCCCCAGATCTCTCAACATTACTAGCATCAGATTTCAGAGTGTCTAACAACCATGGAACAAGGTCGCGGAAATTCTCTTCTCCCATTCCTCTTATAAGAGAACCAAGGGCTCGTGCAGCAACTGATCTGACTTCAGGAATTGGATCAACCAGGACCTGTTAGACGACAAATAATTAATATCTAATCAAAACAACGTAAGCTCTATGCTGGGCAGCTTCATCATTGTGATAGTACCTTTTTGACTTCAGGGAGAAGTAAGCCTATGTAAGGAATCATATCTTTTGGTTCTGTGACTAAGGAACACATGTTTCCAACTATTTGGGAAGCCTTTTTCTTTGTCTCGGCACTTCTTTCTCTCAGCCCTCTGTGGACTATGGGCACCAAAAGAGCAAGAGAAGGGGCATCTACACTATTAATGAATGTAGTCTGCAAGATAGAAAACACATTATCAAAATGTACAATTTAATTAAATAAATAATCACAAAAGTAATTGGATTGCTAGCACTTTCACCTGAAGAAGAATATCGAGAGAGTACTTAGTGTGATCGTTGGGATCAGAGAGACCCATCAGAAGAGTTGGGACAAGGGCAGATATTTCTGGATTTTTAATCACACTCCCAACCTAATTGAAAGATATTTAGCCTACAATTAATCCATCAGCAGTTATCCAAAACTTCAATAAATCCCATCTCACCTGCTGAAGAGCAGTTTGACCAGCTGCCTGAACTTTCGGGTGAGTATCCGTAAGGACCTGCAGTATAGAAAAGGAACAGCTATAATCTAGCTAGCTGTTCAAAGTTGCATAACAACTGTATGCATGTTCCATATAAGCACTCAAGCTGGACTAACCTCGGTCAATTTTGGAACAATCTTGGGTAGACACTGGGAAAGTTGTTGCGGAGCACAGTAAGCCATTGCACCAAGTAGCTGTACGCTGCTCTGCTTTGTTCGCCAAGCTTTATCTTCAAGGCCCTGACAAAAGAAGCTTATGTTTCTTATTTAATTTAATGTGAATCACCCATTTCATTTTCCATCCAAAATATATCGCCAGATCGTCAAGAAAAAGGTACCTATGATACTCAACGACAGGATACATGAAAGAGAATAAATAAATGAGAATCGTCTGCAGTTTTAATATTTCAAAAACAACTAAAGTAAACTTGAGAAATTTACAGAAAGTGAACTCACATGGAAAGCATTTGTCAATTTCAAATAATCGAATTTATAAATATAATAACTGACACACAAAAGAATTATTCAAGCGCTAAATATATTCTTGTTGTAGATCTATTATATATGCAATAAAGCTTGTTCGAGGAATAAAATTCAGGTTCTATCAATAGAACATGACTTACAACTACCATTTCTGATGAAAGTCATAATAGAAGACCACAGATACAAATTTCAATTATCTTCCTCTGAAAAGTATAACTATTTAAAACAATACTTAAACAAATAGGATGTAAGCTCATTTATCACACATCTAGAAGCAGCGAACCAGCCAGTCCCATATATAAACCATGGAACAATCTACTTCAGAAGACAAGAACGAAAACACACCATCATCGAGTAAATAAAAGGGCTAAAATACCCATCTTCTAACTATATCTAATCTCTCCCAAAAATTGAGTACTCTAATGAGATTTTATGTATATAAAGAATAAACACAAATATCAAACAGTTAATGCTCTTTGAACTCAATTCATTGTGACGATATAAATCCAAAAATGAGACCTTCAAAAGAGACGGAAGAACAAGTTTGACTCCTTGAGCACTGAGTTGAGACATCATTGCACGAGCTGCACCCTCAGCAGCTTCCCGAACAGCAACAACTTGGTCAGAGAATAGTGCTAGGAGCAAGGGCAACATTTCAATCACATATCTGAAATGGAGAAAAGGAAATTTTCCTGTGACAATCTCATGGATGGACCAACAATCAAATGTTCGAAGTGATAATCTCTGAAAAAACTTACGGTTCAAACAATCTTCCCAGCTTTTCACAGAGACATTCAAATGCCAGCAAAGCTCCTTCTCGGCTCTTAGCAGAACTTCTGCAGTGTAAACTAAACTATAAATACAGTTCTTAGGGAACAACCTAACAGCCATTGTCAATAAGACCCGCCATTGGTCTATAAGCATTGTTGAGGTGATAAAAAGAGTACGAGAAAAGGAAAAGGAAGAAGTTGTTTCACTATCTTACGTTACTAAGGAAAATGAACTAGTGAAGAAAAAATCCTAACCATTTTGTAGAATGCGACATTGAGGCAGCTTAAATGAAAACAAAAATATGACTAAAAACTCATATTTAACACAATGTTGATATCCAGACATTCCCATCCAAACCTATGACAGTGAGTAATTCTCCTTGCAATACAGACCTGTTTGATAGACCATCTTGTAATGTTGTCATAATGTCAAACTTCTTCAGGCATGATACTCCGAGTCCTTTAACTACACCGGCTAGTCCAAATGCTGCACCTCGACGCTCGCCATATTTTTCACTCTTCATTAACTTATCGAACAGTCTGGAAATAAGAGCACCTGCTTCTTCCTGAAGAATCAGGTGTTTGGAAAGGCATCACATCAAACCACTTGAATGTGAAAAAAAATGGGTAAGAATCTAAATATTCTGATAAAGATACTGCTGAATGATCAAAAACATAACAAAAAGAATAAAAAAGTTGACAGATGACTCATTCATCATTAAATTACACAATACACATGCCATCCACCCCAATCAACGCGATAAAAGTATAATAATGTCTCACAAGCATTTTTCCTATGAAATAATTCATTTCAGAGAATGGGAGTTGGTGCGGCTCAAAACCAAGATCTCCTATTTATCTTGCTGAAAACATGTAGAATAACAACCCAAAAATTATGACTTCAAAACAGAGAATTCAACAAGCACAAGATTGTTGAAATAAAAACCGAGAATCAAACTTGATAAATTCAATGAATATGTTCAGCAAATGTTTATTTCTATTAGAAGAAACTCCTGCATTGGTTGGTGATCAGAAACTAGAGTAACAATCAGTCAATCAGAAACTTGCTTGGAACTTGCGGCATACCTTCTTTGATTGCATTAATGGTGAAAGGCAGGTAGAAACTGCTCGTTGTACAGCCTCAGAAGGAGTATTTAGGACATCCAGTAACTTCTCCACTACAGCATGAACTTTTGTGTCCCCCTGGTATGCGTGACACAATAAATGAAAGTTCAGCCTAGACAATATTACAGTAAATAAGATCATATAAGGAAAAGCCAAGACCTTTGCTAAATGCTTTGCCAGTGCTCCTGTAAATATAACTACACCTTCCCGTACCAAATCGTAACTTTCCTCATCTGTTGCCTGCCAAAAATTCCGGTGATAACAAAATATTATGGAAATGTGTTGGGCCCTAACGCACAACCACTGATAAGAAAGGCTCCAGAAAGTACATAAGGCAAACAACGAACTGCACATGTTTCAAAAGCAAATCAAGAGGACAATGCATAATCACAGTCTTTACCAGTACAAAATCATCAAGCAGCTTTAAAACATTAAGTCAAACATAGAAGGGAACTTTTGGAAAGGAGTTCACCTTTTTATTCAAGTAATTCTCAAATATAGGAAACAGCAAGGAAACATTATCTTTTCCATGCTTATCAATAATGATAATACCAGCTTCGAGCATCCGCCCTCGAACGTCTGCATTGGGATCAGCCTGCAGTCAGAAGTTCATTGAGTGTGTTTTTAGAATGGAGAGGAATGGTACAGCAGAAAAAGTGGCATTCTAATAGCATAATTAACTAACAAGCACATCATTTAATTAATCAAAAGCTGCATATCTGATAATTTATCGTTACTGACAGGATACCAAAGATTTCTACAATCAGTAAGGTACTAGTACCAGAGCTCTTGATATCAGGAATGTCATTACAACAGGAAGATCTTTGGTTCGAAGAACATCTGCAACACAGAGCAAAGCCAAGGCAATCCCCTGCCTACCAAGCCAACCAGCATCGAAGTTCACATCACCAAATTCAACATCTTGGAGATACATAGAAAACAAACTCGATAGGGCCTCCTGGATCATCAGAAAAAGTGAAGATCGCATTAGCCAATTATAATTAGAAAGGCAGTTGGACAAGCATGTTACCTGCAATGTATCAGGGTTTTCATCCAAAGCAGCAGCAAGTGCTTCGGCTGCAGCAACTCGAACATTATAGTTACAGTGTGACAGTGCTTTATAGAGTCTGGAGTAGTCGGTACCAAAGTCGTGTCGATAAGAATCCCACACATCCGCTGCGATCTCTGCAACTTGCTGAACATTGAGAGCAGTCACACTCCAAAGCAGTAGATATCACCATGAACTAAATCTAGAGGCAATATACCTATCAACAAAAAAGGTATTATATACCCAGGAAAGAACTATACCTTGTCCATGTCATGGAGCGCAAGCCACATGCTGGTACCAATGTCAACATTTTGAGGAATTGAATAATTGGAGACAGCAGGAATGCACTTTACAGCGTTCAAGCAAGCAATTCTGACATGAATGTCCTTGGAATAAATTCCACATAAAGCCTACCGAAAGCATGTAAAATAAAATGAGCTTGGTTGAATAACTGAGGGAGTTTGTCTTAGTGAACAAAAAGTAAGAGACGCCATACAGAAGCTACATCTTCTGGTTGTAGACCAAGACACAACTCGTTCAGAACTGGGCAAATAGACGATTGGTAAGCAGGAACAACCCCCAGAACATGGTACAAAACCTACATTGTATATTATGAGTAATATAAAAAAATACAATTAATAGGAAACAAAAATCATCTATATCACAGTCATAACTGATAGCATGCGAGTCCTTGGAAGAGGTAATATAGGATCTATGTGCAGGAAAAGAATCTGGAGGACATCATCATGATAAGCTGTCTTCTTGGGAGAAAGCAATATCTTCTCAATTATCTGCACAGAAATTGAAGGTTTTCACATAGAAGCACCAAACGACAGACAAAGGGAAAGAGGCTAACAAGTTTACCGGAAAAACAAATGTAAATGAATCAACTGGGAGAGGACCAGATTTGCAAGAAATGGTTAAACCACTGACTAAACGCTCAAATAGACCCAATGATGAAAGTCCATTGTTATCTACTTCACCAGTTGACAGGAATAACTCCCAGAGGACACTAGTTTCTTCTGTCGCAATCAACCGCAGCGCAGTAGCAATCTCAGTAGCCCAATTGCAGAGAGGATCAACAGCACATTTTGCAAGTTTCACCAATGTCCCAAATGAAGCATCACTGACTATTGGGGAACGAAGCAAAGGATTGACAAACTTAACCTGAATGGTAATGATACCATCACAAAATATAAGTTCGTGAGTAGAAGTAAATTCACATTCTTTAAATCGGTGAGATCGATCAAATGATATTAACCCTTCAGCAAAAGGGAGAAAGACTAAAAAAACTTGGGCAAAACATCATATCACAATCTCTAATGGCCAATCATGACAGAAGCATGTTTACATAGTGTCCAAACTTAAAGATTATATGACATCAGAAAGTGCAGGAAGATCTAGTGAATCCAAAAGAGACGAAAAAGAAAATCACAGAGAATAATATACAACTACAGTATCTCACTCATTACTCTAAAAAATGAGGTTTCCAGCTTCAATAGATGAGATAGTAAATTTAATACAACGTAACTCCTTCAATTGGATAAGGAGAAGGTCAAAAGCAAAAAGTGTTCTTCAGAAATGGGATTCAATGACAGGCTGGGTGATAGGTAATTGGTTAATCTGTACAAAAGTTGTTAACAGCCTCTGCTGTAAAATTTAAGTTATTCTAATAAAAATAATTATTATCAATAAAATATATAGGTTGTGGAACAAAGAAAGAACTAAAAATGTTTGAATGGCATTATATAACAAGGCAATTGCTTGTTACAGTGCCAGATTGAGAAGCGGGTATGCCGATAACAATTTGGAGCAGTATACATTAGCGAAACTAACCACAGAAGGAAGCTGACTGTGCATGAATATGGGATTAGATATCGCCATTTCTCCCAGAGCTTCAAGCATCAACGAAACATTCCTCTGAATAGCCTCGACTTTTTTGCGAATGCAGGCCTCTTCTTTAAACTGCAACTCACGGGCTTCTTCTTTTGCTGTCTTTGTCTTTTCTAGATACATAAACATAAATTACGATATGTCTTTGGGAGTGGGCAAGTGATCGCTTTTGATTACAATAAAACCAAACAGCAGAAATATGAGTTGTTAAAATAGAAAAGACTTACCAGTTTTCTTCATGGATTTTCCAGAATCTCTTTTCCCATTGCCAGTAACTTCCTTATTGCGTGAATCGCGCTTAGAAGCAGAGTGATTGGTGTTAGCTTGATCCTGAAGCAAAGCACCCCTTGGTGAAAATAAAAATATAAACTTTTCGACTTCTCAGTGACAAGATAAATTAGTATGATGTGATCATTATCAGATGCATGGAAGCATTCCTTAGCTTGCCTCACATTTTTGGGCACGGGAAAGTCAACGACATAGACACCCAGCTCTGTTGAAAGCATCCCTTCAGGAGTATGGAAAATCTGAAACAGTACAAGGATCACTGGCACAAGTTAATTCAGTGCCTTAGCACACCGTAGTTTTCAGACGGTATGATGGACAATTCAATACTGCGATAAGAGTAGCTAAACAAAATGGCTACAACAGAAACCCAGTTAAGACGCAGAAAGTGCATGAAAATAGTTAACCCTGTGATACACCCAGTACAAGAAACCCAACTCAGGGAATAAGAAAAATGCACCAAAAACAACTGCAACCTCAATAAATATATATATAACAAGATCAACATAAATTCATTTATATGATCTTTATTATAGATAATCATAAAGTCCATAATCAAAAAGGGACAATAATGCCATTGTCAATGTGCACAGGAAGACAAATTCCTACTTTGCTGCAACCAATCGAAATTTGTAGGGTGGTTTTACACCTATAGCCTATGCATGACGTGAGTAGCTACTATGAAGTGATCGACAAAAAAGAGCTATGTTCACTATTTTGTTTAAGAGTTTTTAAACAATATCCGGTTCAGAAAGATACAGCTGGGGCATTAAATTGATGGTGTTCTACAAATATAACTTTGGAGCTAAAGTATTCATGAAATATGTTGCAAAAAATCCACAAAATGCAAAATTACGGAGTAAACTTATGATAAACAAAATCAGAATTCAAATAGCAAAAGGAAAAATATGTGAAATCATTGAGGGCTCAGAACCACTACAGTTTATATCACAGAGAAGCTTATCAAACAAACCCCGACATTGTTCAGAAGTCAGAGAAAGTAGGACAGAGGTACATATTTCACCATTTCACACATGTTTGTATAAATAAAACACAGCAAGCCAAAGCCAAAGTAAAATGGACATCAACTATTCAGTGGCTGGTTACAGACAACATGAATCAACATGTAAAATCAGCGTATGCGTTGGTGCACACCATCATCTACTAAAAACATAATCTCATTTCATCATAAAAGGATGAAATTTTGCCTATTAATCAAGGAAGAAACCATAAATGCATAATATAACCTGAATGTCTTTCTCTGCAAGTGCCCCATGTGCAGTAAGATCTGGAAGATTGATGAAGTGCTGCAAGAGAGAATTTGCGGAGGGACTCAGAAAGCAAATAACGGGCCTCCACAGTAATAGCAGATGAACAAGAAATTGTAGTAAACCTTTTCAAACTGTGCATAGGTATCCCCTGGCAATGTAGACATCAAGGTTGACAAGGAATTCAAAGCCCCTTCTTGTTCAAGGAAATTAGAACTCATCAATCCCTTCGAACCTAATAAGCCCTTCAATAACAAATAAATAAAACAATTTTCTTTTATTAAAAATCATGTCTCTGTTTCATATTATAAACACATGGTCGATGAGTTTATTCATTCATGTTGGTTAATGAAACCAGAATTTGGAAAAGTTTCAGGTTCAATGAATTATTGAATGTGAAAAGAAGGTGAAGAAAATCGTTAAATAAAGGAGTAAACAAAATAGTAACATGAATTGTGATATAAAGGTCATAGTACACATAGGTAGAATTAAACAAGTCCCAAGCTCTAGGCTGGGCCCATGACTTGTAAAAGATAGGGTTGGATGCGAGCCGAGAATGGTTGTATGTGATTTGCCAACCACCCGAAGGATAGCCCATAATAAAATAAAAAGGGGAAAGGTCGATAATGGTGATATTTTTCTGAATCAACACCACCCCTTTAAAAAACATGAATTGTGATATCAGTAATCCCATAATACTGACACCATGTAAAAGCGCTTAAAGCTGCAATGGACTGACAAGGAAAGTAACAATGATTTTTCCTGAAATACCAAGTAAAAAATGATAGAAACGTGCATATGCAAAAAATTCTAAAAAATGAGGACTGGTAAAAAGTTAACAAGCTTCAGCACACAATGAAAAGAAGGAAAATCAACTAGTGCGATCAATTACAACTTCCTAATAGATAAGGAGATCACCTTGAATAATTCAGTGGCATTATTGGAAACAAGATCTATCACATCAGTTCCAAGCTTCTGCAGACACTTTTGCACCCTCTGAGGAAGAGAAGATTGTGAACCCAAGAAATTAGTATGTGGTCATGCACATATTGTTTAATAGAGGTAAAAGGTTCTAATGTCCATCAATAACGATTCAATGTGAGTAACTGGAGTATGGAGCCTACCACTACAATGAGTTTTCAATTTGATTAATGCTTTGATGGTTGAGGTCTAAAAAATAGACCAGAGCTGTAAATGATTTGGCGCATTTGTGCAAATATAATATACATAGAAAATTATTCACCAAAAACAAAAATAATGATTGAATTTAACCGACTCCAGCACAAAAAAGGACCCAATTTCTTAATTCGAACGCCAAAGTATTGCTTATTATTAGCAAAGAAACGGAGAAAAATGTTTTCATCTCGCCCGAAAAAGGTGGGTATCCAATTGTTCTAATGGCAGTACAAAAAAATTGAGAACTCAACAAAGTAAAAGATGCGACAGGAAAGTATGGTACTACATCCTCATGCTAAGTAGAAAGTTACCCTCCAAACTGCATCTTTTTTCCCTGTCTCAACAATATAGGGGTGATGTGAGCAAAGCAGGAGCTGCAAACAAGCATCTGAGCTACTAGTTGATGCCGCAGATGAAATTACAAGTAATGCCTTCACCATAACCTCAACTGTGGGGAGGAATGGAACTTGAGGATCTAAGACATTTTCTGTATCACTGAACATAAAACAACTTTGTTAAAAAATAATGCAGTAAAAAAAATCATTTACTAGAAAAACAAGCAACATGGACAGATTAGCCGACAAAAAATAGGACTCTTACAGGAAGGCTTAACTGCCTTGGAGTAATCCCGAAAAAAATGGAAATATGAACTAAAAATCCCAAAGAAGAAAAGAAAGAGCACACAGTTTGACCTCATCTTTAGACGAGTAGCTTTTTCCGCCACAGCAGAAAGATAACTTGAGAATTCAAGCAAAATAACCCCAGACAGTTGAGGAGATGCAGTAAGAATCTTCTTGACAGTGCCATGTGCTGCTTTCCTCATGTCCCAATTTGGATGGCACAACAAGAACAATATAAACTGAAATATAAAAAAAAAAAATTAACTACAGCCAAAACCAAGATAGTGTAGATTGAAGTTCTTAATCACCTGTAAAAGTGATCTGAAAGGAAAACAATCCAACAGCCTGCAAAACAATACAAAAAATCAAACCTAATAAGTTAGAAAGCAATTTAATTCCCAGTGTC
The DNA here is from genome assembly GCA_028565015.1 of Pinguicula moranensis. Classification (NCBI taxonomy): domain Eukaryota; kingdom Viridiplantae; phylum Streptophyta; class Magnoliopsida; order Lamiales; family Lentibulariaceae; genus Pinguicula; species Pinguicula moranensis. Next base: position 213,341 of record JAOWBN010000004.1, on the reverse strand, counting down.
ATTCATATTTTGCTATACGAGTTTCAAGGTACATTTCCCACACATTATTGCCTACACTAAAGTTACAAGAGAGAAGAAATGAAAGTATCTCTAATTCAATACAAGGACTCGAATTATTGTTGCCTCAACAGATTTATCAACAAAAGATACATGTCTATGTTCTGCAGCAAAGATATGAGGATGAACTGATAAGAGATATGGAGGCCCTTTAATAGCACTCCAATCGTGAAGAAAGAAATGATGATTTGCTAATAATTCCTTCAAAATTAAAATGAGAAACAATCTACCTCTGTGAATAATCCACAAATAGAACCTCAACAAGGTCAAGACAAGCCATAACATCCTCAACAGAAAGTTTTGATGCCTGCAATAGTTAACAAGATTATGGTAAAGGGTTCTCAAATTTTTCAAGATGGAAAACATTCAGATAGATGCAAACTCTATCTTGCTCCATGGTGTTGGAATCAAGTCACATTGAAGCATGAGGGATACCAATTAAACTTGTTATTCAACAAAAGCTTCGGAAATTTATTTGCATAACTATCTATCAAAATAAAAGTTCTTTGCAGCACTTCATTCATGATTAATTCCGCAAGCACTGACAAGTGACAAGGCGTATTATTATGCTAAAGACCAAGGGAATAGTGGTTTAAATAAATCTTAATATCATTCTCAATGAACAGCTTAACTAAATTTCAAAAATAACATGAATACTAACCAAGGAAATCTGAATAATTGTTGGTTCATTCTGCAATATCAATTGCCAGATCTTCTCCTTTGATACACTTTCATCTAAAAGAAATGGATAGAATGAGAGGATACTAGAAAGGAATAAGGCACAAGACCAAAACATAAGTCAGAAACAACAGATATGGAGCACTGATCATATGGTCAGCACAAAAATTCAAGATTGGCCAAGTAAGCACCTGCTTTGACATCAAGAACAGCAATTTTCAGAACACATAGAAGTGCATAGACACCATCCAATCTCTGTGCTGCTTTAGTAAAACCAGTTTTGACCAGTTGGAGAAGGTGTGCCACTAACGATGACATCTAAGCATACAAATTTAAAGTTTGAACTCAACCAGGAATAACCAAAACAAAGGATTCACATGGTTTTCCATATCCAATCTCACCCGTGCAACTGCATCAGCATTTTTGCAAATTGACCGCAGAAAACGAAGATGGCCCCTTCTAAGCGCCTCCTTCTCTTTGAGCCCTGAAATGCTAAATGCAACTAACAAGGAAATAGCATCTGGTGATTTCACAGCCCAAGCTGCTAAGCAAGACATTGTTGCAAGTTTGACCTCTTCATTTCCTGTATATATGAACACAGATTTATGTTTTTGGAGCAGAAAGGACAGTCTCCATTAATAACCAAACCAATGTCTTACAAGGCTAAATAAAAACAAAAACAAGTAAAACATAAACTAAAAGGAAAGAAAGTAAAGCTTAAGGGTGTGAAAGCATGCGAAGACAAGGGAGTCGAAGACAATCAGCGAGCACATTAAATTTCCCAGTGCCAGAACAGAATAAGTATTTCCACCCCAGGTTGGGAGCATGATTTTTTTTTTTCATAAAGGAAGGAGGTATCGATTCAGATAAGTATCATCACGATCAACCTCCCTCCTTATTTTATTAAATTAATTAAAGGACAAGGTTGGGAGCATGATGCCACTAAGTAAGGAGGGTAAAAGATTTCAAGTGAAAAAGGAATAAATTACTACTGTGAATAATTAGTTATTTTGCACATGCATTGACATGGATCATAGATTATAAAGCAAAGGCGTACCATCATCCATGTAACATGACACCAAAAACTGACATACAGTAGGCGACAAGCTACTGATGTATTTTCCTTCAGGGGCATCCGACATTTCTCTCAGTGCATTGATCATGCCAACTCTCTGGTATGGAAATGTAAGTCTGCCGTCTGAACCTGTCAAAATAACCCCTTTAACAAGAAGATAATCGAGTAACAAGTAAAACGTGCACTGAAAATTAAGGAATCACAAATTTCAGATTCAACAGCAGAAAATCTATTCCAGGAAAATAAATATAAGAAGACTGACCTTCCATCACAGATTTTACAGCGCTAAACAAAGCTTCTACAGTATCAGGACTGCTAGATTTCTGGCTCAAGCTCCTAATTACAGCTAAAGCAGCAAGTCTTCTTCCTTCATCTGCATGCCTAGCTTGTGTTAATACCACTGAGAGAATTTCAGTGGCATATTTACTTAAATCAAGGTTGATAGATTTCAAAAGAACTCCAACTGATTCAAGGACTATCTCCGGATTTCGTTTCAACATCTTGATAGAAGACGGGAGTATAGTCCTCCTAAAATCTTCATGCGATAGATGAGTAAGCATTGGAAGAAAAGCTTCACTAAGGCTCTTTGTAGGCTTATTTCTTGCATTTAAAACTGCTTTTACATATATCTCAAGATATATGTCCTGCGAACCAACATAAAGCAATGAGAATAAATCAACCACAAAATCTTACAAAACAACCAAGGGCAAAAGAAAATTTACCTTCAATTGATCAAATGAATCAGGATGGGAATATGAAAAATCAAGCATTACATATATCAGCTCTGAAATATCTCTATCTGGAATCCTTCCCTCTTTCAATTCCTCTATATAAATTTTGTACATTTCCGGTGACTGAAACAGTAAAGCACACATTATCTACAAAGATATCAAGTGAAACACACTTTAAAATGTTATTAAATCACTTATAGAAGATAAATTTGAAACCTTGGTGAACAAATGAAAAAACGTTTTCCTGCAAGCTCTTCTTAGGTGAATTGATCCTTCCATGACAATATGAAGTATGGAGGTTTGCGCTTGGGCTAATTTAGACAATGCATTCTTTGATATCAAGGTAAACCGACTATAAATCAAGAGGAGACAGGACCATTTCAGAAGCCTGTAACCTCCTGTAAATGACTGGAATTTTGATTGCCTTTCCATGGTCTGTAAAAGAGTAGCTGCAAAATATTTCATAAAAACATCTTTACTTAAAGCTTTAACAATGACATCGTCCACGGCTTTCTTCGATCCATGGTCATCATATATATGCAATGTCTGGAACACTAAATCCACCAATAGGGAGACAAACTCTGCAGACGTCTGCCAAGAATCTGAAGAATTATATATTAGCTGATTGAAAATTAAAGACTGTATACAGCTTCCAGAGAAAAATCAGCATCACAGAAATACAAGTAGCAATTTGAACAGCTTGACACCACCAACTTTAACATTTCTAGAATAAGCAACAAATAAAGAGCCGCCCAATAAACATGCTTTTGCCTTTATGAATAACGATCTGACAAGTAAGAGCATGTAAAAGGTCTTTCTCATCTAGTAAATCTAGTACCCATTTGTTAACAGAATTTTGGCTTAAAAGGGGTCATCGTCAAGCATCATAGCAACTATGAACTCCAGACATTAAGTAACTCATTCTATGGTTGAATTCGAACACTGAAAGCTTCGTTCTTTTAAATTAACAGTAGCAAACAGTGCCACTTCCAAAGAAAAATCGATTATTTAGAAATAATCCAGCTTCTCAACCATCAATGAACATAACGAAACAAACTGTATTGTGGTTTATGCGTGTTTGAATGAGCGGGATAACTGGTTGGTTACACTAAGTGCATCCGCAGCGGTACCTGAATTGTCAATGACGGATGAAATCTGGTGGCGGAAAATCAAGACGCGGTGGCGCGTAGAAGGCGTAGAAATTGAGGAAGCAACAGCCATCAGCGACTCCATGTGATCGGCAGCTTCGGAAGCTGGCTGAGCCATTGGTTCTACTTTAGGGTTTTAGAGTTGCGAGTTCATGTCTAGATATGCTTTGCTTTGTTTTTCCTTTGTAAT
>JAOWBN010000004.1:189682-201182 GCA_028565015.1 Pinguicula moranensis | reverse complement strand
ACTTGATTTTTATATTATAGGCATGTGTACCTCACAATTAACACTTTTGACCTCAGAACTCCATTGCATATGGTTGGCCTACACTTTGGCCTCAGAACTCCATTGCATATGGTTGAGCTTGTGCAATTGTGGGTCACATAGGCCCTTTGGATCTTTACTGGGCTGTTAAGCCAAATTGCTCTGATACAATGTTAAATTTAGTGGGCCCGGCCCAACAGTAAACGGGCACGGGTCCGGACCCAGCCCAACAGTAAACGGGTATAGGCCCTGGGTGCGAGTGCGCATAGGTCAGTTTACAATTGATTGTAGGTTACTCTCATAAAAACCTTAGTACCAAGGTGATTGATTGTAAGCCTATAATCTCTTATAAGTTGGTTTATATTTCTCTCCACAATCCGTGTGGAATATTCTAACAGGATCGAGTAGTTTTTTGGACTCTTTTTAATCGTTCGAAATATTAAGTTATACACAAATGAAAGGTTTTATTTGTTAATATCCAAAATCCGAAACCTAACGCAATTTCGTTTATCACGGTGATAGCAATTTCTTTTTTATTATTAAGCTTGCGTGCGTCCATGTGTAAATATCAAAATCTCACATGAAATGTCATTGTAGCATTCAAAAATGAAGACGTTGTTGGGAAATTCTAATTTGTGAAAGAGAGAAGTGATAGAAGACGACAGTATAGGAGATGTACAAAGTTCGGCTTAAAACCTACGATCTCTGGTCAGTGGACAAGAGAGACTAAAATTCCTCAATAACACAATTATTTGATTTTTTTTGTTAAAACCAAATTTCATTCAAAAGCTTTTATCCCAAAAATACAGCTACAAGATTATTTGCATGCCTGCAGAGCACAAATAGGAACCGTCCTGAAGAGTCGAAGTCGAGTGGTACGAGAAGAATAGAGGGCTGCCTGTTTGAATTTTTCTTTCATGATTTTTCATCCAAAGACAAACATCATTTGGTCATCTTCATCTATAGTTCTAGGTTTTTGGGTTTCAATTTTTTTTTCATTTTATATATTTTTACATTATTTTTTTAACCGCAAATCTTGGGACCTATGGATTGTCCACAGGTCCTAAGATCGGACCCTGGCTATGATATAATAAAATAAAATTGATTGAAGTCCTAAATATAGATGAATCTCCAACGAATTCTACTCATACTCACATGATTTTATTTATAACTTATATTCACCTCAATAGTATTACCTTAATCAAGAGACTTGATATAGTAGGAGTCTCAGACACTTCTACATGATAATCTTTATAAAAAAAATTAAGATTTCTCCACCCAAAAAACTTCTAAGATTTAACCTTATTATTATGGTATCATGTGGAAGAATTATCTTGCTCTATCGTGCCCATTCGAGGGTGTGTCGTATAGTCGGACGAACGCCAAAGTTGTCCATTTTTTTGTAAATGATAGAATTGATAACCATAATAAATGAATGTGCTAATTATTATATTAGTGATTTAACTTTGCTTGAATATGTCAACTTTTCATTTTATTTCCTCTTTCTCTTGTTTACCACTTGCTGTTGCTGATCGCAGAGCACTCAAAACGCCAATCAAATGTCGAAAACGTTGGAAGAGTCCTGTCTCGTGTAGCAGTTGTATTGTTGTCAGAATGCAGAGCGCAGCCGTTCGATCAACCTGGGATGACGTCCGATGTGACCCCCACCCCACGCCTCGTATCCGACGGCACAGAGACCCCGAAATTTTCCATATCCATTTATAGGCCCGCCATTCCTTTTACCATAACGGGAAAACGATAGGAACGAAAGGGTACTCGACACGTGTCCCTTTTCCATCACCAGAACCTCAAGCCACTGTCAACTCAACTGGAGTTTCATTTTTTGGAGCTGATTGATATGCAGTGCAGAGATGAGCTGCAGCAGTGGAAAGTTTGTTTAGCCATACCATTGCTTCGCGAAAAATGATATAACGTACGAAACGCAAGAAAATGGGGCAAAATGACCATTTTATCCATTTTCTTGCATTTGGTGCGCTAGATTTCGTGCGCTGTATCAGATCTGTTGCTTCGCACAGCGGGAAGGAGAACAGATTACACAGAAATGGTATAGCGCACGAATTTATTGTGCACGAACTGAAATGAAATAAATAGCAAAGACAACAATAAAATATCAAACAAACTAGGAGAGAGCAATTGAAAAGGACCAAAGCATTAGTTATAATTTTTGTATAGGTGAGATAAATCAATAAAATCACTATATTCAATAGATTAAGAATAATTTTATGTAATTTGATATATATTTTTATATGAGATGATTATTTAAAATGGCATCTAGTTATCCCAGATACCCATCGTGTACCTCCCTCCATCTACGTATGTGTTAGGGTTTCTTTCCTAGTTTTGATTGTAATTAATATTTCTTTCAAAATTTTGGAATAACCTATTTTATTTCGTAATTTTACAAGCTTGATACAGATACTAGATAGTATTGAATTGCAATTAAGTTAGTTGTTTTGTACACCTGCTCTATTATTATACAAAATGTCAGTTTTGAATATGCTACAAATCAGACTCTGCTAATTTATTTTCTATTTTGAAGCTATTAGAAGCACATCTAAGGAAGTTCCAGTTAATGCGACTTTTGTCTTTTATCCATTCAAAAGGGATTACTTTCATGGATTAATACGGATAAACAATAGTTTTGGAATAAATAATTATAAAAACTTACTTTTGTATTTTTAAGTAAGTTTTCAAATACATTTTTTCAAACTCTCCTTTTCAATAATTTTCACAAATTCTCTAGAACTCTCTTGTTTTTAATTTTTTTTATTTTTTTCTGAGAAGGTCGAGAGAGAGTGTTGACTTGAGAAGCGCGTTCGCAATCCCCGAATGAATCTGTCTCGAGGCGTGATGTGAGGGTGTGCTGATGTCACGTGACCTAAATCTTCCGACTCCGGGAAGTCATAACTAGGCACAGAGCCCAGCCTAGCCTAGACCTCCCTGCACACACAACTCGCACTGACGAGATGCCACGCCGCACCACTTCATCATCGGACCTCCCAACTTTATACTTGGACACAGGGACAGAGGGAAAGAATAATAAATAATAGTAGTAAGAATACAGGAAAAATATATTTAAATAAATAAAAGGGAATAAATGGATCCGAAATCATACGAAAATGATATAGCGCGCGAACACACGAATAGAAGGCGAAATGATTATTTTGTCCTCATGTTAAACACCGCGCCCCTATTTAACACATGGATAAAATGATCATTTTATCCCGATTCGTGCAATTCGTGCGCGATATCAGATCTGGAAATCATATGATGTCTTTTTTCCAAACTGTCAAAAGTTCTCTTACATACCGCGATTTGAAATTGAAACGAGAAAATTGTAATTTTTTTAACAGAATAATAGGAGAAAAATATAGATTTAAAATGACAAGCTCCCCTAAACTTTTTTTTCAAATAGTTTTAAAAATGACAAGCTCGAAGCTCGAGCTCCTCTCATTCGCAATTAACCATTGCAGCAATCCTGTGGTTCTTCTTTCCTTATTTAACAATAATTTCGCCTATCACGTCATGTTCAACATTTGGCCATCTTCATCTCATCTTGAATTAATAGTCAAACCTCAACAGAAGAGAAATTAATCATGACATGATAGGCGAAGATTGAAGTCAATTAATGAGGGAGAGGACATCAAATAGTCTACTGGGAGTCAAGCCCGCTGTGGGTGAATGTGAACAGATAGATAGATACTCCAAGGATCTTGTAATTAATTTGGTAGATCATGGGCCGATATTTATGGTTTTAACTTTAAGCTACTGTACACTCGCATATTTGTAGAATTAGCTTATCTAATGTATTTCCCGGTTTAAATAATTAAAATTGTATTATTTAAGGAGTTTTTAAACTCAGATTTTATTTGATAAAGTCGTATATGGACAAGTTCCAGGTATATTTTATTTTCAACAAACTCAATAACTCATGGTAATTTACTTTTAAGCAATTTTGCAAATACCTATTTTTTTTTGTAAGGATCGCTATTTCACCGTGCATTAGAAGAAACAATATTTATAGCTCTATTTAGTAAATTGGTCAAATAAGTTAACTAAAAACTTATAAGATGACTAATTAGTGATGCTTACCCAAAAAAATGACTAATTACTGATGAGGTGAGTTATTTTTTAATAAAGTTTTTAAATTGACTAATTTTTTCAGTCATCTTATAAGATAGAAAGTGAAGCTTTATTTGGACAAACAATCTTATTTTAGTCAAATAAGTCAAAATGATCTGAATATCAGTAGCTAACACTAAATAAAACCCAAGTTCCATTAGAATGTGGGTTCGAATTACGTAATGATAAAATTCTTAGATAATGAAATAAATGATACCACGCTTTTCAAGCAACTTGGCTTAAATGAATTTCAAATATCTTTCAAAGTTCAGTATAGTATAGTATGCGTATTGATTATTGAACTGTTTGTAACTGCAAGCCTTTTTATACCATTCCACAACATTATTCAAGGTTATTCATAAACCCACTGACTATCCTCATATCTTATTTGAGATGGTGGTCTAAGAGATCCCCGATGTCTTCCTCGTCCCTCTGCTTCTTCCTTCCTATAAACATTATTTCTTGATTTTATTCATCTTCTTTAATCTTTATGGGCTGTTTTGGATCCTTGAATGTGTAAATTTTAGTAGAGGATATATTATAACAGAATTTTGATGTTGGGATTAAGTGGTCGGATTTACTTCATAAACTTCACAAACAAACTTGTTAGTAATGTTTGATTCACAATATTGTAAAGATAAATTGCAGAAAAATTAAAATGAGGCATGATTTAATGCCCGTAGTTCACCGTCTCCTTAGATTCGGCTAATTTACGTTGAGCTCCGGAATCGGATGCTCCCGTAGCTATATTAACTTTCAAATGTGAAGAAAATTACAGAATACAAGTTCAAAAACCAGATCTCAGAATACAAGAACATGCAAACTAAATCTAGTTAAGAATAGTTAAAATAAAATCTAGAAAATTCCTAAACATGACAATAACGTTACTTAGAACAGCACACAAAAATAGGAATATCTAGATTTTCATAAGTTAAACTATCAACAAAATGGTATCCTGAATGTAGGTCTTACGAAACCAAACCGATCTCATCGATTACAATCACACAAACCACCACTAAACGGCCGAAAAATCAAAAGTTTGCCGTCGGAGAAAAACAAGAGAGAAGGTAGAGAATCGAGAATTTGAGAGCAGGAGAGAGAAGTGAAATGAATTAATTATTTCACGTTTCTCGACATTTAGCCCTTTAAATTAACTCTGTGGATGAACCCTGACCGTTGGATCATTTCAAATCTACGGTTCAAAACACGTTGAATACAAATAATGTCCTGAGCCGTTGGATCACACTTTTAACAGACGACCCGATCTTCACCGATAACATCAATCAAAATAACTGTCTGATCATATCAGAATATCGAACGGTTATGACGATTCAAATTCAGCTTCTCCGATAAGCTTCTTTAAGGACCGTAAGATCAGAATTAAATGGACGAGCAGGATTACTTCAGATGACTTTCTCAAGAAGTTTTATTATATGCCATTAGATTAAAAATGATCGAACGAATCAAATTATAAGTCACATATAAGCAATTGTAAACAACAACCATACGATCACAATAAAAAGGATGGTCAAAATTAGATTTTCATTAATGCCATTTCCGTAAATTTACAATCAGCAGGGTAAATCAATAATTTGACATAACAATTAGGTTAATTTGGTAATTTCACATAGACCGTCCAAATTAAAGGACAAGTAAAATCACATAATAATAAGTGGGGAGCTATGCTATAATTGTATCACTGAAGTTGTTTCCGCTATTCCAACAATTTTGGAGTTAACATGATTTCAAATGTCGTCTTGATATTTTTCTTTTCTTAGAAAGTGTCCTAACCGAACTGACTTGCCAACATTTTTATTCTAGAAAAAATGAAGGTGTGGATCAACGCCAACACCTTTAATGAATGGCTAATATTGAGGAATTAACTGGGAGATAATTAATATCAGATAAACACTCAGAATAATATAATTAAACTATATTCTTTTGGCAAAAGTCGCAATAAAATAATTTATTTTCATAATAAAAAAAACTTAGCAACATTTTCATATTACAAAAAATATTGTATACCTTCGACTAAATGAGTATTTTGTGCAGTCTTCTTATTCTTATAATTGGCTTATAAAAACTTTTAAAAAAATAAAAAAATTATTTTTTAAAAAAATACATCAATTATAATTTTAATAAACCTGCCCAAAAAATAACCACTCTTTCTTCTTAATTATTCCACAAGTCAGCCTCCTGAAACGCGTGTGAGTGAAACCTGATCCATTCGCGAGTGGGCATCTTTGCATCACCCTCCCACGCTTACTCCACGCCTGCCCTGCCTGCCCCTATAAATCCTTGATCCGATTACGGAAGCAACCAGCAGCAGTAGCAGTATAAATAGTCTTTATGATCCTCGCCATTGACAATGACACCACCAAACACACACTCCCTTCTTCTTCTTCAAACCAGAAAACCCCCCACTCCACGCCTCCATTAAATGCAGGTGAAAAACCTGGACCGCTTTTCAACCTGAACGGAACGAAATCCATCTAGTACTACTGCTATATTCCCTCGACGAAAAAACTTTGTATTTTGCAGAATGGATTCCAAAGAAGAAACTGGGCACCATTTCAACTGCCGTTACATTAACGGGCCCATCATTGTCGGCGCCGGTCCGTCGGGCCTTGCCGCCGCAGCCTGTCTGAAAGAAGCAGGTGTTCCGTCTCTCATCCTTGAGAGGAGCGATTGCATAGCTTCGTGGTGGCAGAAACGTGCATACGACCGTCTGACACTTCATCTGCCTCGACAATTTTGTGAGCTCCCCTTTCTGGGTTTCCCGGAGTGGTTCCCAAAGTATCCCACAAAATATCAATTCATTGCTTACTTAGAGTCCTACGCCCAACACTTCTCCATTCGGCCCGAATTCAACCAGTCTGTTGTCGCGGCCGGATTCGACGAGATTTTCGGAATTTGGGTGGTCAGAACGAGGGATTTTCGGTACCTGTCGCGTTGGCTTATAGTGGCCACCGGCGAAAACGCCGAGCCCGTAATCCCGGAAATCCCTGGGATGGAGAGGTTCCAAGGCCCCGTTATGCATACAAATGTGTATAAGTCGGGGTTGGAGTTTCGAAACCAGCGTGTTCTTGTCGTGGGATGTGGGAATTCAGGAATGGAAGTCAGCTTCGACCTCTGCTTGCATAACGCAACACCTCACTTGGTTGTCAGAAACTCCGTGAGTAAAATAGAATAGAAGAAAGGAGTTTTGTTGATTTGAAGTTTGCTGAATCTTATCATGTAATATCCATACTTTAAAACAGGTTCACGTTCTGCCGAGAGAGATCCTGTGGATTTCTACATTCGCAATGGCGATGGCGCTGCTCAAATGGCTGCCATTGAAGGTGGTGGACAAGATATTACTACTCGGAGCAAATGCGATGCTGGGAAACACAGACAAACTGGGACTACGACGCCCAAAAACCGGACCACTACAGCTGAAAAACTCAACAGGAAAAACGCCGGTGCTCGACGTCGGAGCACTCAAGAAAATCAAAGCCGGAAAAATCAAAGTAAAAAGATGAAGAAAAATGAATGCATGCATGAACGAACGAATGAATGAAATGTTTCTTAAAATTGAAACACTCTACGAATGCAGGTTGTTGAAGGAGTGAAGGAGATCACGAGAAGTGGGGCAAAATTCTTAGACGGTCATGAAAGAGAGTATGACTCCATAATCATGGCGACTGGATACAGAAGCAATGTGCCCAGTTGGCTAAAGGTATTTGATAAATAAATGATTTTTTTTTGTTAAATGGGATCACAAATCGCTATCGTTCCCTTACACATGCAGTAAACGTTGTGTTGGGTTACTCCACTGATTCAGAAAAGAGGAGATTTCAAGGCTTCTGTTTGGATTTCATGAGCAGTTGCTTTCACGAAATATTCTGTTTATTTTTTTCCCTCCTTACGAAATAAATGCCATTTGCTATAAATAGTTGTTTTGGTATTTATCTATCCAAGATTTGTTTTCCAATCCACGAAATTATTCCACACTATACTTGTATTTGAAGTGAATTTATTTCGTCTGAATTCTCCACTGTGATTTGTATTTGCAGGATCGCCATTTGTTCAAGCAAGATGGCATGCCCAATGCAGCTTTCCCCAATGGTTGGAAAGGGGAGAAGGGATTGTATGCAGTGGGGTTCACCAGAAAGGGACTCCTCGGAACCTCCTCGGACGCTGTGAAAATTGCCACGGATATTGCGGAACAATGGAGGAGCATCAACAAGATATACCAAACAAAAGAACGAAAAATACAAAAATAAAGGGGGGAAATCACGAGATGGATTTTTATTTTTTCTGTCGTCGCTGTAAATTCATTAGTTTTGTATGGAATCAGGATTTTCTTTTGTTGGTCATGTGAAATATTTTCTTCTTCCTCTTTTGGCTTTCAAGATCGTTGCCTCTTTTTTTTCTTTTCAAAATGATAATTTATTAAAATCAAACCCAACAGTACATATTCCTTGTGATTTTACCCAACGTAATTTTGCCTAGTCTCTTCCTCTGACAAATATACCTCTAAACCCTAAAATCTTCGTACCAGGTCAAAACAATTTATTACTTGGGGCTGAGACAAGTTGGCTCATCATTTTAATGCTCAGGACAAATAAAAACTATTTCTCGCTGTCCACACGCAACGCAACTATTGCTATCCTTCAGTTATCATGATGACTGTTTCAAATTTCTCATGTCTATTTGAATTCTGTACCGTCATTTTATATATATATATATATATATATTTGGTAGTAATCATACTTCCAAAATTATTCAGTTGACCCAATGCCCTACCCGATTAATCTTGAGATAACAGTGCCAAATTCAGAGCCCAGTCAGATTTGAACCCTCAATCTCTAGGCAAGTCCTGTGGTAAAGGGATAACCGGTGGGACAAGTCGTATCATCTACCATCATTATATATACGGTCATGTGAAATAAATATTGCGTGTGTCTTGCTCTTTCATCTTTGTGTGCGCGTAGAGATGATGTAGCCCTGCCTTTCAAAAGGTCTCTCTCTCTCCCAATAGATTTTGCTCCATATTCTCCCATTCGAAAGTCGTCTCGGCTGCTATGGCCTTGCCCAAGCAAGCTGCAACGGAGAGTTGGGGTTGGGCTTATTGTTTTTTTGATGCCCTTTTGTAATTTCAATTATCAAATACGTTTTTACACCCCAAGCAATGTAGCACACGAACATAATATGTGTGTAACTCAATTAACCTAAAGCATAGAGGACTGGCACAGTCCCGATTCTGATCATATAACAGATCTCCCTGTAATAGTGTAATATAAAAAATTTACAGAAAGTTCATTTGCAATTACAAACTTCCTCACCCAGGTAATACTTGTTCTCTGAACAAGCATCGAGTTTCAAATCATATCCTTTACCAAACACCACAAGCATATTACCTACTCCAATTCTCATCTCCTCTGGAAGTTAAAGAAATGGATCGCAAAAGCAAAAGTCACAGCGAACACTACACAAAAGGCCACGGCAACAAAACCAGCAACTCCCAACAAACTCATGCCTGAAAACGAATTGTACTTACAGCAGTTGCCTTACCGGGATGCAGTGAACACCATCACTCAACTTCACCTCTTCATTAATGTCTCCATATTGCGATGTTAGAAGCCCGTATAAGCTCCACGCTATCGGGTTCGTCCAGTAATACCATCTCCACCATATGGGAATCCTCTGAGAAAAACAACGAATGAGTTAGTTGCCTTCTCCTGTTTTCAGTTGAGGCATTTTCACTGTGAATGGAAACAAGTTACCATGTGACTGTGAGAAATCATGAAGCCGCTGAAGAGGTTCCACATCATGCAGAAAGGAGCAGCCACGATGGCAACAATGTTGTGATTCGGTGTAGTGGCAATAGCCATCATTCCGAAGAAGGTGAACTAGAGCAATGTGATGTGCATGAAGTATATGTACCAAAGGAACTTCCATGTCTTCCATTCGAAGGCCGCCATAGAGTAGAATATTGAGCTGTAAATAAGGGACTGCACAAAGACATAAGTAGGGGCGGAGCCTGGAAAATAGTTGAAGGGGGGCCAAAAAAATTTCGGTTTAAATAGAGTAGGTCGGACCGGATTAAATTAGGTTCGAGGTTAGACACGTTTAAATATTTCAATAAAAAATAGAATAATTAAATTTATTTTTTTATTTTTTTTAAAATTATTTTATTATCAATATCGATCGGATATGCATGTTAAGAAGTTACTACGATCGATACAAAGATAACAACAATTTTTAAGTTAGCTTCGTAATAACAAATATCAGATAAAATTATCCACCCAAATATTGAATGAAAAATAATTATATAGAATTGTAAAAATAGTATATAGTATTCAATTTTTTTAACAGATAAATACTTAAATATGTTGGTAAATAATAGAAAATGTTGTCTGGCCTACTTGTTGTCAAACTATAGTAAGATTCTACCAATTCACGCACGCACGGGATCCATCCCTCAGAATGCTGAATTTTTTTTTTTTTTGTATAAAAAATGTAATAGGAATTTACTTCACTGGGTTTCGAACCCAAGCCTATTCGAAAGAAAAAATCTCGGTGTGCTCTACGAACCAACTCATCCAGCTGGTTTTTTTGTAGTATTGTATAGCATTACATATTTAAGGGGGACCAAATTTTAAAAAAAATAATTTTCTTACATGTAATTTGTTTTTGTTTTTAAATTTTTGGGGGGACCATGCCCCCCTGCCTCCGCATCTGCTTGCAGCCAAATATTTAAAATTCTTAAGAATACTGAGCCATGTGATTATTACGTGTTAACTGATTATTTTGTGGCAAATGTATTTTAGGTAAATATCTATATCAGACTCGATCCAAGTGGACTCAGGGGCCAACTTATAAGATCAATACGAGTTACTATCATTAAAATTTTAGTACCAAATTAACTGATTATTGCATCATATTTTTCCTTATAAAAAATTGGCCATATTTCAGCATCAGCATCAAAGGCCCAAAACTGCATTACTAATTTTTTTATATGGCTGGGCAATAGACTCATGGTCCATTAAAAATCAATTTCAATGGTTGATTTTGTACAATTATGGGTGTTATAGGCTATTGGATCTTTGCTCGGCTATTAAGACATAATCTGATCCGACCCAAGTGGGTTTGAACCCGTATGGGCGTACGCGTGTAGGTCAATTTATAAGGTGAATATGAAATACCTCTTATTAATAACTTAGTATCAATGCGATTTATTGTAGTATCGTCAACTTGTTTATATATATATTTATACATATATATATATATATTTAAATATTTATGTGTACAATCTGTGGGAGATATTTAACACTAGCATTATAGTCATCACTCT
>JAOWBN010000004.1:175012-187001 GCA_028565015.1 Pinguicula moranensis | reverse complement strand
ATCTTCTCCAAGCCCTGATGGCTCCTGATTTCTTTGGTTACCTGGTCTCTCGACACTCCCTGTAAGGTGGCGACTAAGCACCATTTAAGCCAGCTAACTTCCTCCTCTGTTGGATTTAGAGTAACTTCAATTGTTTCTATATTCCCTTTAGCTGGTAAAACCTTTTCCCCTTGTTTTTTCGCTGTATCCTTGCGATATTGAGGTGCCCTCTGGAATCTCGCAACGTTTGCACGAAGCTTTTTGCCCTCTAATATCATGTCATTCAGGCAAGCCATGGTTTTACCTATACTGTTTGTAATAGTTTGAAATCTGACAAATCCAAATCTCTGCCCAATTTGATCCACCTTCTTTGGCAAAGTAATACTGTGTATGTCGCCAAGGGATACAAACGTTTCCCTCATCTTTTCCTCAGCCCAATTCATAGGGAGATTCGTTATGTAGAAGACTACTCCTTCACGTAGAGTTTTGTCGTCAATCCATGTTTGTTTTCCTGCCCTCTGGCTACCCATCCGGCTGGTTGGGTGTTGGGATTGTGATGATTGTCCCTGTTCCGAAAACGGTGTCCCTGTCGGCAACGTTGTTGTCGCCGCGGGCGGCGGAATTTCCACCGAATCTGCTGATAGTCCTTCCCGTTCCAGCGTTGTTAGTGGGTCGCGCGTCAACGTGGGGTCGGGTGAAGGTGGGATGGAACCCTCCTCCGCCGCCATCAAAGGCAGCCGACGGAGTTCCGTTAAGTGTGCACGAAAGATGAAGAGAGTCTAGTGAGAAGCAAGAGAAAAAATTTAGAGAGAGAAAATAGTTCCGTTGTACATTCATTCGCATTACTTGATATTGAAAAGCTCTAATAAACCTAGACCATAAAATGAAATATCTTCCCGGCAAGTTCTCACGGCAAGACTTGGCAATCATTGCATGGTAAGAAATGAGAAAATTCCCTTCACAGAATCATCTCCACAGAAACGGTTTTTTCAACAATCATATCAGATGCACTTTTACTGTTTTATTAGTCGAACATAATGAAGAAGACAACTAGTTCTCTGCTCTGATTGATATTTAGCTTCCTATTGAAACACGAGTAATTAATGATTTTAGGCCACAGGACTTTATGGAACAGAAAATAATATAATAGCAACATAAATGCTAAAAAGTAAATCAATTTTCAACAACCACTGACATATGAGTTATTGAGTTCTCAGTTGAGTAAATGGTAAAATAAACAATGAATTGAAGCATATGAAGCAAGATCAAATATGTTGCATAAGTTAGCAGCGTCTGTTAAAGAAAAACGACTACAATTTCAAAACAATATAATGAGAAGAAGGAAATGTCAAATCGCAAACCTGGTCCAGTAATGATAGCTGCATGAATCTCTCATAATACAGTTCCCAATCTGGTTCAACGTCCACATTTATGGGAGTTACCAGGTATACCAAATGCAAATCTGATGCCAGCACAAACCCTTCCCTTGCCCTTATGAGATCATCCAGCACAATCTACAAGTCGTTCAAAATTTACTTAATGCAGCCAAAAAAAATATATAAATGCCAGATCTGCATAAACACTGAGATAACAAAAGAAAGAGAACATCCAATTATGTAAACAAAGTGGAGAATAGCATATAGATGTGAAATGCACCCAAACCCATAGTGTAGGAATATAACAAGTGAGATTGAAACATTTACAAGTGATTCTTCTGGACATAGAGAGCTGCCAAAAGAAGCACGCCCAAGGGGAGTAGTGGTGTATAACTTAGTATCTTCATTCCATTCGAGAAACTTTTTATGGCACAACCACCGAAGGGAATCTCGCGCTGATTTCACAACATCTTCAAAGGGTTTTGTGGAATTGAGAAGAGTGCACCTTACATATCGATTAATATCATTTGCAGTTTGAACAATCCCGCCAGCAACGACCTCAAGTATTGCATGGGTCATACCGTTCCTATCTTCAGACAAACAAGAATAAAGTGGAGGACAAGTATCATTAAGGAGTGCCAATACTTTCTTGGTTTCCTCGGGATTGCAAATTAGCACCTGTAGTATGATCAATTGTAACAAAGAACTTACTATACTTCCGTACAAACAACGATATTGCTTGAATCCAACCACAATAAGCAAAACTGAACAAAGTTATTGGCTTAATTAGGCTCAAAAAACAACTTCAGAAAAAATATTTTGAAGTGGTTACGCCAATAACAAACAAAAAGGAAAAAAGAATAGGCTTACGCTCTCTCCTTTTGTATCTATGCCAGTCCGTCCTGCCCTTCCAGACATTTGTTTGTACCTTGTCCCATCAATAAAATCACGACCAATACGTGGTTGTCTGAATATAACTCTACGGGCAGGCAGATTAACCCCAGCAGCAAGAGTTGATGTAGCAGTCAAGACACGAACAAGTCCTCTGCGGTAACATGTTTCAACAGTCTCCCTTTCCTCAACCTTTTCTAGCAATTAAGGAACTTATAAGTTTCGACCTAGACTTTTTTTTTAAATGGTAGGAGATATCGATTTATCATCAATATCGACCTCCTACCTAAACTTACTAAGTATTATCAGGAGATAATAAATAATGTTGATAAGATACCGTGAGACCGGCATGATGGTAAGCAACTCCAACAGGGAGAGTTTCTTCAAGCACAGGATCCAATCCAGAAGGGGATCTTCGTAATAATTCAAGAGCAAATGCAGCATTAAAGGACTCACCTTGCTCGGCACGAGGGCTTATAGAAAATCTTTTTAGATACTTTGCAATATGCCTAGCAGTTGATTCACAACCTTTTCTACTGGAACAAAATATCAGCACGGAGTGACCCTCTTGGACAACCTATAGGCGTAAAGCTCTCAATCAACCCAAAAGACAGAAATACAAATACAATCAGAAGAAGACATGGAAGCAGAGAAAGAAGACCAGACCTCATTACAGAGTTCAACTATATGATCGGGATCTTTAGCACCAAGGTTAGCCACTTTAGGGATTGTCCTAACAACTTTCATTTCTTTGTCATATATAGTGCTCCCAACTTTGATATATTCCTCCAACGGAACAGGACGAAAACTCGTCACATATAGAGCCGCCTAAATAAACATAACATAGAATAAACTTACTCAAATAAAAGGTATTAATCATTTAAAGGAATCTTAAGAAAGCTTGTCAAGCAAGATTAAAATTTGCTTTCCATTGCCCGCACTAACCTAACCTTTGAGTTAGATCAATTCACTGTTTTACTTGTCCAATTACACTGGAGTCTTTATATACAGAAAAGATACTAAATTTCATTTTTATCGGCATTCCAAAACTATGGAATGATTTCAAGTATTACAATCATATCATGTTAAGATCATTAAAAAGATTTCTTGCACTTGTATCTTGGACAAAAGAACCCATATTCTCTCTATAAAGCAATTCATTTTTATAAACTTCTAATGGTCCAAAACTTCGCTTTGAAATTATATTCATAACTATAGAGTCATGAAAATTGCTCTAAGAATCTTTAGGTCAACTTACCCTAAGAATCTGTTCATTAAATATCTAGATATCTCAAAATCTTTTTGCATCTGCAGCAAGATCATAACAGAGTCAAAATTCATCAAATCCTTACATGAAGCCAATCAGCAACTGCAGTCACGTTTGGAAGGGTGGCACTCATGCCAACTATTTGGAGGCTGTGAGTATGATCACATTTTTCACTACTTGTTCCTGAACTTTCTCCGCTAGAAGAATCTACATTGCCCTCTCCTGCTGCATACAAGAGCTTTGTCAACATGAGTTCCAAAAGGTAGCCCCTACACTGATCGCCAACCTGTAGTTATCCATGACAACATTTCATATGCCATGATGATAATCTGCTTAAGGCCAGTAAAACCACTGTAATTTGAATACCATGTGCAGTTCATCAATTATGATTGTACCAAGCTCTGACAAACGCCCCTCTTCGAGCAACTTGTTGATCAAAGAATTGGCTTTCTCAATGGTGCACACAGCGACAGAAGTATCCTTGGGAAGAGTGCTACCACCTTGACTTCCATAGAAACTTCGGACATGCTTACCCACTGGTTCTAAAAGAGCTTCAAGATGCTCAGCCTGTGTTTTCAGACAGATAATGAAGCATAGAAAATCTAACAAAGGATGCCAAAATGTTCTCAAAAAGGAAAAGGAAAAGGAAATAGAAAAAAAAAAAGCACCTTTTCTGCACAGATAGATACATAGGGCAGAACGAGAAGTGCAATTTTTCCGGTCGCTAAAATCCTCCTTAGCATTAATATTTCGGCAACGAAACTTTTACCAGCACTATAACAAACCAGAAAAAATATTAAACGAGAAATTTGAGCATCCATGAGCAAATTCTTGATGGAAATTAAAGGAAGTAGAGCAACCAAACCGTGAAACAGCAAAGTTTAAAAAAATATATAATTAGCATAAACTTCAGAAAAGGAAAAGGCATGTTTATAACCTTCAGAAGCAAATCAGGATGAAATTCACTCCATGAGATCATAAACTCCATGTCAAGAAAACTCTTTCTTTTTTTCCAAAAACTATCAATTTTTACACTCAAACGTTAAATGGTTGAAAAAGTACAAAATAGTATCAGAAAAGAACCTATCCACAAAAGGTCGAAAAAGTAAAAAATACCAATACAGCGTGTGAGACACCCATTAACTTTTTGAAGAACATTATCCACCAGAAAGTAATAATGCAGACAGTTGAATGAAGCTGAAGCCCAGATTTTAGAAATCCAATCAGAAGTAACGCTTAACAAAATAGAAACACAAAAGAAAATCCGGAAAAGAGAAAACAAAAAGTCATACAATTCAATGGTTTTTCTGATTACCTCGTCGATGCACAGTAAATGAGATTTCGGTTATCCAAGACACCATCCACCTGAAGGCAGTCAACCTGAAGAAAATGATACAATTCTGTTATTCACCAGGAACAATCAGACATACATGTAGATGAAAATGCTAACACTAAACCTCAAAAGTCACATTAACAGTAAGAGATCACTTCCAAGATATTTTCAATCTAAATTTCTATCTCAGGATATCCCAATACTTTAAACTATCAACCTCAATTCAAAAAAGGCTATAGAGATGGAAGAGATTTAAGGACTGATGATTAAGAAGGAAAATGCGGTGACCCGACTTTCAATTCGTTGATGACACTTTGCTATTCCAAGAATGGACTGGAACACAATATTATGCAGATAAGAAGAGTTTCAAAGTCTTCCTCAAATGGAATCGGGCCTAACACCGAATTCTCAGAAGCCCTCAGTAAAAGGAAACAATGTCATGAGTGATGACAAAGAATGATTTTCATGTAAGAAAACTTTCCGGTCACATACCCCAGATTACAATGTCAAGAGTAACGACAAAGATTGATTTCCAAGTCTAAAGAACTTTCCAATACAGCGAGAATTGGACTTTGGATTCTAGGGTCGCTTATAGATGAGGCATTCTGTCTGCAAACAGATTGTTAAAACCTATTGAATGTGAACGAATGTGATTGCGTTCACATTCATAGGATTGTGTTCAGATTCACGATTTTGTTCGCACGTGTGTATTCACATTGGATGTATGTTAATTTATAGGCGTATCGTTCCTTTAGTTGAATAAGAACAGAACAATTCCTCTCTATTTTCAATATGGTATCAAATCCATAAACCCAGTGTCCGCCGCCGCCATAAAAGGTACTGTCGGAACCGCCTCGTCTTCCCCGTCACACTGGTCCAAGCCGTTTTTTTTAGATTCAACCGGAATCTAGGTAGATCTGACTTTTTCCACCGCGGTTTTCGGACTTTTCCGGCGATTTCCGTTACCCATCCGGCCGCTTCTGCTCCGGCGAGCACCACCAGTAGACTTGCGCCACTGAGCTCCTCCCAGGAAAGCTGTTCACGTGCCGCGCCACCGCTACCCGGAAATCATAATGTAAGGTTTGCTCCCCTCTACACACGTGTGTTATTAGTTCGTTGATGAGTTGCGGATTGTTGTTTATGCGTAGTTTTAAAGTATTTGTGACTTGTGCTTTATCGATGGAATTGATATTATGTGCCTGATGCGCCACTCTAAGTTCAAAGGCGCGGTTAGTGTGTTGTGTGAAAGATTGAAATTTACTTTTTTAGATTATTGATTGAGGTTGTGCTTGGAGTTCTTGCGATGACGGAAGGAAATACCAGTGAGAAAGCAGGATTACAGGCATTGAGTGTGCTCAACCTTGATATCTTGAAAGCTTTTATTGGTTTGGTTCAAGGTATGGATACATCTTCTTCTGTGGGGTAATCTTCCACCTATCGACTTGAAACTTGATGGTCAAGTAACCTACTGTAACTGGGCTCTATGGGTTGAGAAGGCCTTAGAGAGTAAGGAATTACGAGGTTTTCTGGAAGAGGGAGTGTAGTGATGCTACGAGCACTTCTAAATGAAAGGCCACACAGGCCACTTTATATGTGTGGTTACTGAATTCAATGACTCATGCGATCTCCTCCTCAGTGGAGAATCTTAAGGTTGTCAGAGACATGTGGAAATGATTGAAGAAAGATTATTCTGGCACAGAGAAACAATTGAGGAGGTTTCAAATTCGATTACAGATAGATGCTGAGACACAGAGGGGCAGACCTATGCAGGAGTACACTATTTGTCTGCAACGACTATGGGCATCTTTGGAACACTTTCAGCCCCTAGCAGGTTGTTCTACCGTCTGCCCCAGTCGCAAGGTTCGGGAAGAAGAGAAGACAATGAAATTTTTGAAAGATGTAGACCCGATCTATCATACACGGCGATCGATCTTGCTGGGTCAGCAGACTATTCCCCCTCTGAGTGAAGTCATTGCTGCAATGTTACAAGAGGAGACACGACTTCAGATACATGAGACTGAGCCCACCGTAGGATCGGGAGCTAAAGCTTTAGTCACTACTGGTCGTCCACTGACTGAGACTCGTAGTTGTTATCAGTGTGGTGAACCTGAAAAATTGATGGAGGCTTGTTCCCAACCGATGAGAGATCGAGACTTTGGATGGAGGGGACGTGGTAGAGGCGGTCGTGGTAGAGGAGGTCGGAAAGGTGAAGCGAGGGGTGGAGGACGTGGGGGCTATCGTACCCACCTTACTGTGGATATTAAGAAGGATGAGCTCAGAGGAGAAAGAGACTATCCATCCATCCTATCAAATGCATCTGGTAATGTTGCCCATGCCGGTCTACACTCAGCTGTGCGAGGTACGTCTGATTCCCTTGCACTTGCATCATTTCCCACTATGGGCTCCTCAGATTGGATTTGTGACTCTGGAGCATCCACACACGTGACAAACTCTTCTAGGGAATTCAACACTTATATTTCTCTACAAGTCTTGTCTAGTGTTAAGACTATTGATGGCACTGATCAGCCAGTGGTTGGAAAGGATACAATGCGATGCACTGACACTATGACGCTATCCAAAGTTTTGCATACCCCTTCCTTCCCAGTTAACCTTCTCTCCATCAGTGCTATTATTCTTAATTTAAATTGTCATGTTGTTTTTAATATTCCACAGATGATCTTCCAGGAGAAGGGGTCCGACCGGGTTCTTGGGACTGGAAGATAGCGTGATGGATTGTGGTACCTGGATAGAAAGGGCATGGACTCTGTCCTTTCATCGATGGCAGAAAAATCTGAGAGTGATAAGAGGATCGTGACAGACCTATTGCTTCACCAGAGACGCTTAGGTCACCCTTTTTTCTCCCTTATGAGTCGTTTGTATCCCCTTTCCTTTGCAAAAAATAATACGGACATGCTAGTATGTGATGTCTGTGAGCTTGGTAAGTATACCACAAGCTCTTATATTAGCTCTGATCATAGGCGTTCTCAGTTGTTTGATCTGATATATTTTGATGTTTGGGAGCTTTGCCCTATTTCGACAGTTAATGGATTTCGTTATTTCATGACTTTTATTGAATGTTGCTCCCGAGCTACTTGGTTATATTTGATAAAAAAAAAATAAGAATGAGGTTCTTGCTTGCTGTAAAGATTTTCACAGGGAGATTCAGACTCAATTTGGTGTAGTTGTGAAGGTTCTGAGGTCTGACAATGACACGGAATATACGAATCAATCATTTACAAATTATCTGTCATCACATAGGATTAGACATCAGACTACATGTCCATACACACCACAGCAGAATGGGGTGGCAGAGAAGAAAAATCGCCACCTCCTTGGCGTTGCGAGAAGCATAATGATATCCATGAATGTCCCAAAACATATATGGGGACAGGCAGTTATGACAACAGCTTATTTGATAAATCGAGTATCCTCCCGAATACTGGAGTGAAAATCTCCATTTCAGGTACTGACTGACACTAGAGGAGATGTGTTGGAGCTGCGGACATTCGGTTGTGTATGCTTTATGAAGGATAACCTACCTGGAGTCGGTAAGTTGGATACACGGGGGGTTAAATGTGTCTTTGTGGGATACTCAATTGATTAAAAGGGTTATGTTTGCTGGAGTCCGGTTGAACGACGACCGTTTGTAAGTATGGATGTTACATTTAAAGAGTTTGAGTTTTACTTCACACAAGGGGAAATCCCACCATTCGGGAACTCACCTCAGTGTGGACGAGAGGGGTAGAGTGTGAGTGTATGGCGTGAGGGGGAGAGTGGCATGAGAGATGAGCCACAGACAGTGACTCTAGGGGCAATTCCTTGCCCTTACTCTACTCAAGACAGATGGTGGTGAGGAGATAAATCTGAGTGATATTGATACTCCGAAACTGCATTACAGGTATCACAGGAGAGGAGATGATACTAAGATACAAGCACTTGTCCCATGTCCCGATGCTCGGTCGACCCTGACTCCGGAGACACCTGCACCATCCACTACAAATCACTCTGCACCCACAAGTGAAAATATTCCCTTCCACCCTTCTCCCTTACCGTTAAGGCGAACTACCCGTATCAATGTGGGGGTTCCACCTGAGCGGTATGGAATTCCGCATGATATTGCTCATCATATATCTTACTTTCACATATCACTCAACCACGGGGCCTTTATTGCTTCTTTGGATAGTGTCTTTGTGCCAAAGTGTTGGCAGGTTACAAAAGAGGATCCAAAGTGGAGAGCTACTATGATAGAAGAGTTGGAGGCCCTTGTGAAGAATGAACCTTGGAAACTTGTACTGCCACCTGAGAAGAAGGCTGTTGGATGCAAGTAGGTGTTTATTGTGAAGTATAACCTATAAGGAGAGGTGGAGTGATACAAGGCCTGACTGGTGGCAAAGGATTACAGTTAGACTTATGGCATTGATTATGATAAAACTTTTGCACCAGTCACCAAGATAAATACTATCAAGACCCTGGTCTCCAAACAAAGGATGGAATTTGTATCAACTCGATGTAAAGAATGCATTCCTCCATGGTGATCTACTCAATGAGGTGTACATGGACATCCCTCCCGATTTTGGAAATGCTCAGACTGTTGGAAAGGTTCGTAAGCTCAAGAGGTCCTTATATGATCTGAAGCAAGCCCAAGAGCATGGTTCGACAGATTCAGGAGGGCTATGGTAGGCATGGGATATCATCAGACCAATGCTGACCATACTGTATTTCTGAGGCACACAGAAGATCATACCACGATGTTGGCAGTCTATATGGATGACATGATTATCACAAGTGATGATGAGAGTGAGATAACAGAGCTGAAGGTGAGATTGAGCAAAGAATTCGAGGTGAAATACCTAGAACAGATGAGATACTTCCTTGGGATAGAGGTAGTTCAAGAGCCCGAGGGGATAACCTTATGCCAGAGGAAGTATGTCCTAGATTTACTCAAGGAGACAGGTATGCTATGATGCAAACCTGCCAAGTTACCAATCGAGTACAGAGTGATTTTGAGAGTTGAGGCTGGTGAGCAGGTATATACATGACCCTAGAAAGGATCACATGAATAGAGTGTACTAGATATTGAGATATTTGAATAGTGCATCAGGAAATGGGTTGACCTTTCGGAAGAATGGGCACCTGAACATTGAGGGATACTGTGATTCAGATTAAGTTAGTTATATTGATGACAGAAAGTCAACATCTGGATATTGCGTGTTTGTAGGAGGCAATTTAGCCTCCTGGAAGAGCAAGAAACAGTCGATGGTTGCCCGTTCTATAGTTGAAGTAGAGTACAGAACCATGGTTCTAAGTGTTACTGAGATGATGTGGTTGAGGTCAATTATGATGAAGTTGAAGATTAGGGAGGGAGCACATATGCAGTTATGGTGTGATAACAGGTCAGCAATTAACATTTCAAAAAATCCAATTCAACATGACAGAACCAAACATGTGAAGTTTGACAGGTTCTTCATCAAATAGAAGCTGACCAGTGGACTCCTAGAGCTGAGACATGTGACTACCAAGGAGCAAATTACTGAGTGTCTCACTAAGGGTCTTAGGGCAATAGAAATGGATAGACTTTGTAACAAAATGGTCTTGATCGATAACTTTCGCCCATCTTGAGGGGAGTGTTGAATGTGAATGAATGTGAACGAATGTGATTGCGTTCACATTCATAGGATTGTGTTCACACGTATGTATTCACATTGGATGTATGCCTATTTATAGGCATGTAGTTCCTTTAGTTGAATAAGAACCGAATAATTCATCTCTATTTTCAATAAAACCTAAGTACCAATTTAAACGAATGGGATTGATGTGAAGAGTTCCTTCAGAAGGAAGGTCGGTGATGATGCCAAAATTGAATTTTTATCGGCAAGATGAACCTCAAGCATGCCACCAAGAGTAAGTTTTCCAAGATTTACATCTCTCAATAAATAAAAGGTGAAGTCGAGGAAATGGATAAGTGCGTGGAGATAGATGGACTTGGAAAGGGAATTAGTATGCAAATTAAGAAGATAATTTGTGTTGGAGACAGTGTGGTTGGTTTGTAAAAAGACCAGGATAGTATATTATGATTAAATTCAGTTGGGGACAACGGCGCAAGGCAATGAATCAAATGGAGAAAATGGATTTCACAGAAATCCACATAATTCTGTGTAAACTGCTTTAGAATAGGCATCCACAAACCTAATGAAAAAATAAATACAGATACAATATCTATTCCCGCCATTCTGTGTAAACCGCTTCATAGTACATTATGATTAAATTCAGTTATGTCCAACAGAAGGATGCCAGATGGAGTACCTATTACTGGAGGATTTAGTGGCGGAACAAGAAGCCACGTACGTTGTAATGAATTAGTAATATTTGGGGCCACAAGAACGGGGCAAGTGGAGGTGTTAATGGGCCTGTGCAGGAAAAGGCTTCTACAAGTAGGGCCAAATATGGAATGGCAACCTCATTTGCTTCTATTCAAAGTGGCTAATCTGTTTCTAAAGAGAATGGTGCGAGATTCTCTCTCTCTCTCTCTAACTAATCCATGGAATTACCCGTACCCTTAACTACCAATCTTTTTAGTTAATTCTGTTAAGAGTTCTTTGGACTCAGTTAAGGTTGAGATTAAACTGCAGTGCCACTATATAGTGGATTGTAAGTGAATGAAAAGCTATCGATGAAATTATGCAAAATTTTGTCTTCTCTCCCAGGTTTTCTGCTCCCTCAAGCTTCTGCTAATTCCCCCTCTTTCACTCTTTTGTTGTTTCATCCCTTTCACTCTTAACAGTCAATGGATTTTTTCTGGAGATTATTACACAGACTGAACATATAATCGTTAGATGCCACTTAGCAACGACAATCTAACAAGATAAAGTAGATTGGGGAACGGAGGTCGGCAATAACAATGAAACTGAATAACCTAATGCAATGCCATCCACCGGAAGGATGAGCATTGCTGTTATTAAAGGAGGTCAATGTGTAACTGCGAAAACAGCATGGCAACATCGGGAAAGAATAGATAAGATCTTCCAAATTGTATATCATTCAATGGATGAATAGCGGCTTATGGTACCACTAAGGAGGGGGTGCAAGATATGTACAAGCTCGCAAAAGCACGAGCCCGGACGAGTAGGGATATTGATACTGTTA
>JAOWBN010000004.1:137635-153088 GCA_028565015.1 Pinguicula moranensis | reverse complement strand
CTTCCAGAACATTATGGGGATAATTTACTACATCAGATTCTCATGGTAAGTACCATGCTTATCAAATATTGAAAATTGCTTTACTGATGATACAACAATTTGAAAAGTTGGTCATCAGAGTAGATTGCTATTCTGGATGGTCAATGCCCATAATTCATATGTTCAATATGGGAGTTCAGTAGGATTAATGTGGACTTGAGACTGATACGGGTTTCCTTGGTTTCGTGTTAGTAATACTTCCTAAACCCTTGCATGAACTGCCATACATGGAATTTAAACCAAACCAAACTAAACTAAACCAAACATATCATGTAAATTCCGCCCTAAGGTAGGGTCTGGTGAGGATGAGATGTACACATTTGTACCCATATCTCTCAAAAGAGATAAAGAGACTGTTTCTTTGAAAATCCTAAGCTCGAGAATAAGAGGGAAAAAATAAAATAAAATATAAATATAAATATATATATAGACATATATAGATAAAAGTAGAGAATAAATGCATAGATAAATAAATACCTGAATAAATAATTGAATAACCAACTAAATAAATAAATACCACATAGCCCTCTAATCTATCCTACCTACCTCCGTTTGTCCAAAAATCCAGTAAACATACGCCTGTCCTATATATCTTTAATCGTAATACGACGTCTCCGACTCGTCCTATTTGAGGTCATGTCCCAGAGGTCTAATCCCGCTAAATCTAATCGATTTTGCTCCTTCCACGTCCTCCTAGGTCTTCCTCTTCCCTGCCTTTTTTCAACTTGTATCCCTATTGCATGAACGTGGAATTTGATTTCTCAATTGGATAATAATAGTCTCCTATTGCATGAACGTGCACTTTATACTTGTATATATGAAATTAGGTAGACTTAAAACATAGAAATGCTTACTGTAGAATATGATGACCAAGCAGCAAGAATATCATTATTCTCTACAGTAGGTAGTTTGTCATAAAGTTGTCCAAGGTAGTCTTAGCATGTTGTTATTTAAAAAAAAAGTTAAAATTGGATTAAGTGTCCTTACTGTTTGCTGATAAGTAGCAGTATACTTTTTCTTTATACATTTAATATTTGTTTATTCTTTCACGTGCAAATTCGGGATTCACCCTATGGAACTTTAGGATTGTAGGAATGGCAGGGATTGGTCAATCACTACTGCTGGTTGCCTTCTGTGGTTCATGTACTCTTCTTACAACTATGTCTCTAAGCGCAATTGCCACTAATGGTGCAATGAAGGTTGCTCTCATGGTTTTTATTTCTTCAGATGGTTTTTCATTCTTCTCTAGATGTATGTCTAGGATGATTTTCCCAGAGGTGAAATCCTTCATTGTATTTCCTCTTTTGGTGCATGGGTTTATTCTCGCATTTATCTCTAAGTTAACTTTTGAAATCTAGGGAGGTGGGCCTTATTATCTTATCGGCCGTGCCCTGGGCCCAGAGGTTGGAGTTAGCATTGGACTTTGCTTTTTCCTTGGAAATGCAGTTGCAGGAGCTCTGTAAGCATTTCTCCTCCCTATAATTCTTAAATTCGTTTTTGATAATCTTAAAGTGGCTGTTTCGTTTTCTTTTTCTGGAGGGAATATCACGTTGTTGATAATTTGAACTGTCATTTTTTCATTTAATATAGTTATGTCTTGGGGGCTGTGGAGACCTTTCTGAATGCTGTACCAAAGGCAGGGCTTTTTAGAGGTAACTACTGAAGGAAATGAACTTCAGTCGACAGTTCTTTCAATAATTTATCATAATTAGTTTTGTTACAACTGTATACGCAACAATTATGATGACTGATATGGAAACAGAGGTAGAGAGGAAGAGGGAGGGTGATCACAAGTGTATAAGCATTAAATCATATCATTTCACTGTATAGGAAAATCTATCTGCTAAGCTGTTAAAGTGAATGTAGCCGGGGAAGACATATTAAGTTAAAATCCTTATTTATCTTATAAAGATTCTAATAAAGTTGTAGATGTTACTCTTGAAGATTAGATACCTGCCTGCATTGCTATGAAATAGTTTGGTCGCCAGATTTCTGGTAGCATCATTTGTTAGTTCAGATTAAATTAAAGTATAATTACCTTCAGAATGTTTGTTGTTGTAGATTCAGTGACTTTGGTGAAGGTAAATGGCACAGACGCTGCACATCAGTCCATTTCCAGCCCAAGTTTGCATGACTTGCAAGTATATGGGATTATTGTGACAATAGCGCTATGCTTCATAGTGTTTGGCGGGGTAAAAATTATCAATCGAGTTGCACCAGCCTTTCTCGTGCCTGTTGTAATCTCGTTGTTCTGCATATTTATTGGAATCTTTGCGGCAAGTAATGATTACCCGGTTGGTGAGTTTGTCCACTCTTGCTACCTTTCTTTGGGGCTGGGAGCATGGTGGTGGCATGGGAGGTAGGGTGAGAGATGACTTCTCTGTGAAATATTGTGAAGACCTTTGATCATTTATTGCTGATAATATACTAAAACACGTTAAGATATTGAATCCCAGCCCCACCCCACTCCATCCCTAAAACACACACGTTAAAATGCTTTTTATTCCTGAATGCTGATTCAACTGACCATCTTCCACTCAGATTAGCATAATTGCTGCTGTCCTGTAAATAAAGAAAGTAACTAAAGCACAAAGATTTTAAGATGTAATGACAATTATGCAAAGTTTCCAACTTTTTATTGTTTAATTATACAATTTGTTTCAATGCTGATGGGACCTATGATCTTATCCATTGTGTAGTGGGTGTTACGGGTTTGAGTTTGGAATCCTTTAAAGAGAATTGGATGTCAGAGTACCAAACAACTAATAATGCTGGAATTCCCGATCCTGAAGGGAAAAACTACTGGGATTTCAAGTGAGGCTTTCCCTTGCATTTCGTTGCTTTGAGTTTTTCTGTTTTTTTTCTTCTTCTAGTCAGTCATCTTTAAGAATCAAATACTTCATCGCCTTCGAATTAACTTTATGATGCTCTTATCTTCATACTTTACGCCCTTTTCAGATTAAAAACGTCGTTGCTCTAGAATACCTTCAGTTATGATGCTAGCCTGTGATTGGCCGCGTTCTCTTTGCAGCATAGAGTTGCATGTAGTTTCCACTTTTAGATTTTTTGAGGACAAACTTGCCTTGAGTACTTCAGTTAATAAATAAGTCTGGAAATTAAATACTACTTTTACTCATTCTTTTGTGCTTTGAGGATTAAAGGCTGATGGGCCATTTTGTGCTCGTGGTTCAGATTCTGTAGTCTCACCCATATCTTTTACCAATTTGTCCTGATATTCTCGTATAAAGAAAAACTTGGCTGCAAAATTGTATCATATCGGTATGTAAGGAGCTGGTCACAGTGCATAGCATAAGTATGTCAAGCGTGCGACAAAGAACTTTGCAGTATGGTTCTGACTCTAGCCATTTTATATTGTCAGTGCATTGGTTGGTCTCTTTTTCCCTGCTGTAACCGGGATTATGGCAGGCTCCAATCGGTCTGCCTCACTTAAGGACACTCAGCGTTCCATTCCAATTGGGACTCTCGGTGCAACTTTGGCAACTTCAGGTCTATATCTTGTTTCAGTGATTTTTTTCGGATCTCTTGCAACCAGGCAAAAGCTTTTGACTGACAGGTACTATACACAAATAACATTCTGCTGCTACAGCATTTTGTGCCAACTATCCCTTCTTTTCTACTATGAGTAATTTCTTCTCTGAAATTTACTCTGTATATCGTCTACAATCATGTAGATTGTAGTCTGTCTTGAAGAGCACATGAATTTTTACAAGCTGATACTGGACCTCATATGCTTTCGTTCTGGAGCACAAGAGGCTGTCCTTATAACAGAAAAAAATCTGTAACCTGAAAGATTGATAAAAATGTAGCCGTCACCTGTTCTTGATATACATAGAAGTATATTCATGTGTTTATATCTATGCTTGGTTGTTGGTACAACAACAACAAGAATATACCCAGTATATTCCCGACCAGGTTGGGGTCCGGGGGTTAGATGTACGCAGCCTTACTCTTGTAATTATACAAAGAGGCTTGTTTTTTGGTAGGTATATGTATATCATGATGGTGTTTGAGGTTAATTCATCTACATCTGCAGGTTACTTACAGCTAATGTTTCCTGGCCTTTCCCTGCTATCATTTATATTGGTATTATCCTCTCGACATTGGGTGCAGCTCTGCAGAGCTTGACTGGTGCCCCACGTCTTCTTGCGGCAATAGCAAATGATGATATCTTGCCGGTTCTTAATTACTTTAAAGTGGCAGATGGTAGTGAGCCCCAGATTGCCACCTTGTTCACGGCTTTCCTCTGCATTGGATGTGTTATTATTGGCAATTTGGATCTCATTACCCCTACAGTAACGATGTTTTTCCTTATGTGCTACGCGGGTGTCAATTTGTCTTGCTTCCTTTTGGATTTTTTAGATGCTCCCAGCTGGCGCCCTCGGTGGAAATTTCACCACTGGAGTCTCTCACTTCTTGGGGCATATCTTTGCATATGTTAGTTCTGTGCCACTCAAAAT
Organism: Pinguicula moranensis; assembly: GCA_028565015.1. NCBI lineage: Eukaryota > Viridiplantae > Streptophyta > Magnoliopsida > Lamiales > Lentibulariaceae > Pinguicula > Pinguicula moranensis. The sequence continues at coordinate 148,571 of JAOWBN010000004.1, read as the reverse complement.
GGCATGCACTATATTTCTCACATCAATTCTTCATTGATCTTTTAAACTACTTTCTTTCCTTTTGCAGTGATCATGTTCCTAATTTCTTGGACATTCACTGTGGTGTCTCTTGCCCTGGCTACCCTAATATATCATTATGTGTGCCTCAAAGGAAAAGCGGGAGACTGGGGCGATGGCTTCAAAAGTGCATACTTTCAGCTGGCTCTTCGTAGTCTTCGATCGTTAGGAGGTATGCATTCTTATATTCATCTCCCATGCTTTCTTGAAATGCTAATGTGTGCTAAACAGTACTTCAACCCATTGACCGATTTAGGGTTTAGGGTTGCTTTTACATTTGTACCTTTACCTTCCTTTTGTAGCGTTGCTCTAAATATCGGTACTTCATGACTAACATAAATTTTTAACGGCAACTCTATTTTCAGTTAGTTTCATCGCTCTCTCATACTGAAAATGCACATGCAGCAAACCAGGTTCATCCCAAGAACTGGTATCCTATCCCTCTTATATTCTGCCGGCCATGGGGCAAATTGCCAGAGAACGTACCTTGCCACCCTAAGCTTGCAGACTTTGCCAATTGCATGAAGAAGAAGGGAAGAGGAATGTCCATATTTGTCTCTATCATAGATGGAGACTATCATGAATGCGCTGATGATGCAAAGGCTGCCTGCAGGGCCCTTAGCACATACATCGAGTACAAAAGATGTGAGGCTGTTGCAGAAATAGTTGTTGCTCCCACCATGTCTGAGGGATTTCGTGGCATCGTTCAGATCATGGGGCTTGGCAACCTAAAACCCAATATCGTTGTAATGCGCTACCCTGAAATATGGCGTAGAGAAAATCTATGGGAAATACCCACTACATTTGTGGGAATTATAAATGATTGTATTGTCGCAAACAAGGCAGTTGTTATTGTCAAGGGCCTCGACGAGTGGCCCAACGAGTATCAAAGACAATATGGTACAATCGATTTGTATTGGATTGTGCGAGATGGTGGCCTTATGTTGCTCCTCTCCCAGCTCCTTCTTACAAAAGAAAGCTTCGAGACCTGCAAGATTCAGGTCTTCTGCATAGCAGAAGAGGATGCTGATGCAGAGGAACTCAGGTCTGACGTGAAGAAGTTCCTTTACGACCTTCGATTGCAGGCTGAGGTAATCATAATCTCAATGAAGTCATGGGAACAGCAAGATGAATCCGTGGAGGCATTCAATGGCGCCCGTGACAGAGTTGCTAGTTATCTGTTGGGGATGAAGGAGAAGTCTCAAGAAGAAGGAACACCCCTGATGGCGGATGGTAAGGCCGTTGCTGTGAATGAGCAGCAAGTTGAAAAATTCTTGTATACCACTTTAAAGCTGAATTCGACAATACTGAAGCATTCAAGAATGGCTGCAGTTGTTCTTGTAAGTCTTCCTCCTCCACCTCTTAACCATCCTGCATATTTCTTTATGGAATATTTGGACCTCCTGGTAGAAAATGTGCCCAGGCTTTTGATTGTCAGAGGCTACCGCAAGGATGTGGTCACTTTGTTTACTTAGATCCAATCCTCGTTAACCTCCACTCCCATATGTTTGTAGAGTTGTTTTGGTTCGTAGCTCTTGGTTTGTAACCTTTTTGATGTACTTTTGTGGCCATATTCTTTTATTCTTTCTACCAGAGATGAATGAGATTCATTTGATTTGTAACCTCCACTCTCATATACATGCACACACAGGCATTTCGTAGATATTAAAAGCTCTGAATTTGCAGTGTCCTCTTACAGTGTGCAAGATGCTAACGTTTCCTGATGTATTTGTCTAACCAAAATTTAAAGTTTCAAGTTAGCTTTTTCACTGGTTTTCAGTCTTTAGCAATGTTGATTGAGAGCATCAAATCTTGGTATCTTTCATCTATGGCAAATGCTCATATATGAAGAGAAGGGACCTTTGGGATTTTCTGGGAGCCCAAAACCAAAACAATATGCCGTGGATTGCAATTGGGGACTTCAACGTGGTACGCTCAGATGCAGAAACGAGAGGAGGTAGGCCCAGATTACCTACCCCTATGAGGGAATTCAATGAGGCCATCAACGATTGCGGTCTGCTGGATCTAAATTGCAGTAAAGGCAGCTTTTCCTGGTGCAATGGACATAATGGGAGGCAGCGGCGGTGGGCAAACCTTGACAGAGCGCTGGTCAATATAAATTTCCTTAGCTGGAAAGCAAGGAGCACATATGAACTCCTAGAAAGGAAAACTTCAGATCATCATCCTTTAATTCTGATACTTGAGGAGCCAATGCCACAGTATGGCAGGCGCCATTTTAAATACCAGAACATGTGGTCATCTCACCAAGCATTTCTACCATTTATTCAGGCAGTGTGGAGAACAGACACGGTACATTCAGGGATGAAAGGACTAGGAAGCAAACTGAAAAAGACCAGAGATGCACTGAAATGCTGGAACAGAGAAGTCTTTGGTCATGTGAATGCACATATTAAGGTGCTTGAAGCAAAATTGGGAAGTTTAGAACAAGCTCTGCAGTCACATTTTTCAGATGAAGTGGAAGTAGAATACAATGCAACAAGTGCTGAATTACAGGTTTGGGAGGAAAGGGAATGCAAAAGACTTGAGCAAATGACCAAGAAAGAGTGGCTGATAAATGGTGACAGAAATACCAAGGTATTCCACGCTGCTTTGAAGGCCAGACAAAATAAGGGGGGGACAAGGCATATGACTCTATTGGATGGCAGAACCCTCACAAACCCTCAACAAGTACATGAGGAAGCAACTGTGTTTTTTGAGAATTTGATGGTAAACGAGATTGATGAGAATAGGCATACTTTCACAGGGATCTCTGAGCTCTTTGAAGAAAAGATCACACCTCTGGACAATGCTAAACTAAGGGCTATTCCAGCATATAAAGAGATAGAAGATGCACTATGGTCTATACCCAATGGAAGTGCACCAGGCCCTGACGGCTTTGGGGCAGAATTTTTCAAGGCAACATGGTCAGTAACAGGGAAGGATGTGGTTGCAGCAATCAGAGATTTCTTCACCGGATCGCCACTACCTGAAATGTTTGCTGCTAATTTTCTATCTCTAATCCCAAAGACAGATCACCCAGATTCCTTTGAGAAGTTTCGGCCTATAAGCTTGTGCACTGTGGTGTACAAAGTCATAGCCAAAGTGATTATGAATAGGATGAAACACCTGATGACATATTTGATTGCAGAGGAGCAAGGTGCCTTTGTGGCAGACAAGAGCATCTTTGAGAACATAACACTTGCACAAGAAATGGTGCACTCACTGCATAAGAAGCAAGCTGGGGGAAACATTATGATGAAAATAGATATGGCGAAAGCATTTGACAAGGTCCGGTGGACCTTTCTGGACGCTGTTTTGATTGGAAAGGGATTTGATTATGAAACAGTGCAACTATTCAGAAACTGCATCAGAGGTCAAGCTTTCTCTGTACAAATGAATGGAGTAGCGCTCGGCTACTTCAAACCTAAGCAAGGATTGAGGCAAGGTGACCCCCTGTCACCATTCCTCTTCATCCTTGTCCAGGATACACTGTCCAGATTGCTTTTGCAAGGGTACAATAATGGGAGGATTGGTAGATATTATCACCCAACAGGGGCTCCTCTTATCAGCCACCTTATGTATGCAGATGACCTGCTTATCTTTAGCAGAGGGGATATAACATCCGTGAGAAATATCAACAAAATCATTGAGAAGTATTGTGGGTGGTCAGGCCAAGAGATAAACAAGGAAAAATCTGCTATTTTCTGCTCAAAACACATAGGGGCAGTCAGGAAGATACACTTGCTAAGGATGACAGGGTTTAAAAGTGGCATTATGCCAATGACATATCTTGGGGCACCACTATCCACAGGGAGAATCACACGACAGATGTTACAACCAACAATGGATAAGATTAGGAGGAAGTTATCTGGCTGGAAGGGCAAAGTACTCACGCAAGGAGGCAGATTAGTGCTTATAAAACATGTGATGGGAGCCATGCCAATGCACATAATGTCCGTGATAAAACTGCCGCAGTATGCAATCAAGGAAATCAGAAGGATGATGGCAAATTTTTTTCTGGGGGGAGCATGAGGGGAAGCATAAAATGCACTGGAAAAAGTGGCAGGGGTTATGCAAACCAATCATCGAGGGAGGATTGGGGGTTAGGGATCTGGCTGACATTCAAAAGGCTATGGGGATGAAGATTTGCTACAAATTGATGACAGAGGATAATCTATGGGCCCGCTTCCTAAGAGCAAAATATCAGAGGCATGAACATGTGTGGCAGAGGCTAAATAAGCCAACAGATTCCCCTTTTTGGCGGTTTGCAATGGCAAGGAAAGAAGAAGTAATGGATCATATTAAGATACTAGTGAAAAAAGGGAACTCGGACTTCTGGTTTGACAAGTGGTTGTCCTCAGGACCACTGGCTGCGCGGGTCCAGAATGCAGGGAGAATAGGTGTAGCAGTGGCACACTATGCTACTGAGGGCGCATGGAATCAACAGGCACTTTCTCAAGCCGTGGGGAATGATATTGCGGCAGAAATTATGCTGGAAAAAGCACCAGTTGAAGGCGCAGGCCATGACAAAATAATATGGTCTCCAGCAGCCGATGGAGTGTTCTCTCTCAAATCAGCTTGGGAGGTCTCAAGGGAGCAGGCAGCAACATTGGAGGACTCAGACATGATTTGGAACAAAGCATTGCCTGTGAAAATGACCCTCTGCGCCTGGAAGGCTTTACAAAGGTGTCTGCCCACAGATGATTTGATAAAGACAAAAGGCATAGCAATGGTTTCAGTGTGCCACTGCTGCCAGAAAAGGCAACAAGAGACATTGGATCACCTTCTGTCAGATGGAGATCTAGCAACAGACGTCTGGAACAGAGCAGCGCAATTAATGGGAATACCATTTGCTCGACCAGCCTCTTGGAGAATAAGGCTTAGTCGGTGGAAGACAATTGCCAGCCAAGCCGGTTTGAATGGTTTCATAGCATCAATTATACCAACTGTGGTCACATGGTGCCTCTGGACAATGAGATGCAAAGCAAGGTTCGAAGAAAAGCAACCCTCTGCAGTGCAGGCTTGGAGGGAAGTAAAGCATTTAGTTGTTGCTTCAGTGACAATGGCTAAATTAGGGTTTAAGAGGCGCATACAGGAAGAGCCCCTTCTCAGTCAATTGAACATAAACTTGCCATGGAAAAAGAAGGATGGGATAAAGATTGTGCAGTGGGTTAAACCACCATTGGGTTGGGTTAAACTCAATACAGATGGGAGCAGTAATGGCAATCCGGGTCCATCAGGCGCTGGGGGAATCATTAGAAATCACGAGGGCCACTATCTTGCAGCATACTCCAAGTTCCTAGGGTCTGGTACAAATAATTTAGCCGAATTACGGGCAGCGACAGAAGGCTTAAGACTATGCAAGTCAAAGGGGTGGAGGGATGTGATCCTGGAAACAGATTCTATGGTACTGGTTGGATGGATCTTGAAGAACCAATGCTCGTTATGGTACTTATGGGATTTTTGGGAGGAATTTCAGAGCTGCCGAGAAGGTATGCGCATACAGGTGCTACATCAATTCAGGGAAGGGAATGGCACTGCGGACTACCTAGCCAAGCAGGGATCGTCTGGCAATACAGTGGACTGCTGGACATATTCTCAGCTACCTCAAAGGATTAGGGGCAGCCTTAGGCTAGATAGAACAGGGCTCCCAAATATAAGAATGGGGTAAGCTGACAATACCCCACCTTCTGTGGATGCATGGTTCTTAAAACTATTACACGCAGAGGGGAAGGAGGGAACATATTTTGTAAAAAGGTTTGATTCTCACCTTTAAGAGAATCAATTTCGTATTTTATTTAATGCACTATTTTAATGAAAAAAAAAAGGGCTGTTCTTTACAAACAACTAAAAGTTCAAGAAAGAGAAGTAATGAAGTGAAGATGAAGAAATCAATTCCTTTTCACATAATTAAACTTCCATGATATTCAAGTCCAAACACCCACCTCAGAATGTTGGACTTGAACCATTAACAGTGCTATTTTTTAAAGATGAAAATATTGAGGACAAATTGGCAGTAAATAATACTGCTCTTATTCGACTGTCGAGCTGATGTAGCTGCAGTACGAATGAGCCGAGTGACCATTCATGAAAAAACTCTTCATCCCAAATGTTGTTGCAGTTGCCCGGCCCTATATTAACACATACAACCACCTCCAATTCCCAATTCTGGCTTTATCCAATACCAAAATTTACAGGGCACCTTGATACTAATAACATGACTTATAGATGAAGTTAATCGGAGCTGTGGAGCTGACCACATTATTCATTACAATGTTTTCAAACCCTCTGTTCGCACTGCCTTGTGTTGTGCTGCAAAACATAATAAGAGCAGAAGCCTTTATCCAAATCACTTTCCCAGTGTTAATCAGTAAGCAACTGATCTTAAACCTCAAGAAATTCTAACACACTGCAGAATATGCAACTCTTATCAGTATAAAGAGTACGGATGGTCAATGATAGCCACAAATATAACCAACCAACAATGCTGCCACTTCTTGTGGATTGAAATATCTATACCTACCTTCAGCTCGATCACTAATTTGTTAATTCAACCATATCCACTACGTCACCAGAAGCGATGACATTTTAATTGAGCTACGAACAGAAGAATTGGACGTACCCGAGCGACATTAACCAGGAACCTGAAATTATCCACAAGATTTCCGACATCTGTGTCCACCCTCTGCAGGAGAGCTTTCTGTTTTTGAGCCGCTGCAACTGCCGCGGCGTCAGTCGGCCCACCACCGCCGCCAGCTCCGCCCAGCCCTCCTCCTTTGTTCATCATTTCAACGGGACTTCTGCATCAAACTATGATTCAACCTTCGAAATTGAGAAGATTAACCGCCAATGGCGTACATTACTTTACCTATTGGGCCCGAGATAGGAAAAAATAGGATGGGGCCCAAAAAAATTTAAGGGGGCAAACAAAAAAAGGGGGGATCTGGGCCCCCAGGGTCTGGCCCATTGGTAAGGGGCCAAGGCCTCCTGTGGGGGATAACTTATCTTTAAATTATTTTAAAATCAATTTAATTAGATCGTTTTTTTTTGTTGACCGGTAGTATCCGACTATTTGTTGACTAGTCCACGGAGATCACGCCAAGCCGACTCTCCCGGCGGACCAGGCAAATGGCTGACTGGGCAAGCCCTGTCATAAAATCGTAGTCCGGCCCCAACGTCTGCGTCTGGTGGGAGTCGAACCCACAACCTTCTCGCTCTTATAGGGGAAAGACTTATGAGGACATTCTTGACCATCAGGGCAACCCGTTAGAGTTTAATTGGATCGTTTGAATAAAAATTATGAAAAATTAAAAAAAAAACGAAAGTTTTATTCAAGGATGATATATAGAGATTATTAACCTAGAAGGTTGGCCTAGTGATGAATGGTTTGAATTCTCTTAGAAGAGGTTTAAGTTTCAATTTCAACCGGTGACCGCGGGCCCTCTTCGGGGATTCTTGGTTCAAGATTTAATCGATTCATACGTGGAGGTTACCGTGTAATGAACCATATCGATTAATCAAGCCCAATGTGATTCTGGATAACATGGTGCCCAAAAAAAAGATATATAGAGATTACAGATATAATCAATGAGATGATAGGTAAAAACAACTTTATTTTGCACGTGTATGGCTTGTTTTTTTAAACTTGAATAATCCAAATAGTTGCTGTTTTAATATTAATTCTTTTGTAAAGTGAGAGTCATCTTCAAAAAAGAGAGTTATTAATTCTTTTGTAAAGAGTGAGTCATCTTCAAAAGGAGAGTTATGTATTGGTCTGTTATGCTTTTCTTCCTTCAAATTTTGCCTTTTCCTCTAGGATTTGTAAATTTGTAAATTGCCTTTTTTTTTTCTTATCTTGGAGGCTGGAGGGAAATTAGATTATTGATCCCATGTTTTTTTTTATTCCATATAAGTTGTAGCAAAAAAAAATAATAAGGTTTCATAGTTGCATACATTTTGGTTCGTAAGGAGAGGAAAAAATTGATGTAAGATTGAATTCTTCGGTGAATTTATTGTAAGATGTGTTCATTGCAAATGAAGTTAAAAGAGTTATAATTGATAAAAAAAAAAATTAGTTTTGGTGCTAGTAATGGACTAGATCAAAATGATTTTATTAAATTTTAGTGTTTTAATTAATAAAGTTGTTGGAATCTATATATTAAATGACGCAATGTATTTTGGGTCGCAACGGAAACAACCTCTTTGTATAATTATAAGGGTAAAGCTGCGTACATTTGATCCACCGATCACAACTTGATTGGGAATAGGAAATAGATACATTATAAATCATTTAACAGTGGTCAACTCATTTTTAATGGAATTTTCCTTATGGTAAACATGCTTATATTAATTTAATGACATTAGTATAGGAATACAGTCACAAGAAGATTGTATTCTCAAGTTTAGAATATTCTTACTGTATACCTCTAGTCTCTAGATCTGTTTTATAGGTATTATTCACTGAGCAATGGTGGAGAATCTATATTCTTTAGACAACTTCCTCAAACAAAAAAATAATTTAAAATAAATATAAGTTTACATATTAATGTTTTAGAAAATTTTTATTAGTTTTACTTCTGTAGTTAAGCTGTTAGATGTATTTATAGAGAAATTATAGTTGGATAAAACCTTTAAAAAAGTTCTTATGAAGCTGTTCTTAATCAATTTCATAAATCCTCTTCTTGTTTATATAGGTGAAATGTATGTGGTTTGAAGCATGTAAACGTAGAGGTGACCATTCGAGATTTCGGTTCGGGAATAAGCTATTCCCATTTTTTGACCAAACAATTTCGAGAGTAGTGCGGTTGTTTCCGTTCCCATCCCGGAACCCAAAGTTTTGAAAATTTTGGAACTTCGGGATTCGATTCAGGAATAGGTCGTTCCCGTTACCAGATCGAAAATTTTCGGAAGCCACACGGGCAATTCCGTTCCCGTCCTGGAACCCCGAAGTTCCAAAATTTCTTGGATTTTGGGATTCGGGAATTTACGATTTCCGAATCCCGCTTTCCCAAATGGTCATCCCATTACCTAGGTTCCTCCCTGACATTGAACAACTTCATGAAAAATCTTAGTATTAAGGTATTCATTTTATAGTTCATTTTTCTATTTAAATCTTATTCTCTCATTTCTTACCATCGATGTGGGACAACACTCCCTCAAGTTCAACTAGGCATGCCATGTTGAGACTTGTATTCTAGGTCTTGTACCTCGCAACCAACACTTTCATGCTCACTGCACCATATTTCATGGTCGGGCTAGTGCAATTCTTGATTTTTTCGGGACGGTGCAGACCCAACCTGACTCTGATACCATGACAGTGAACCACTCCCTAAAAAACCTTAGTACTAAGTTATTCAGTTTGTAGTTCACTTTTCTATTTAAATCTTATTCCCTCCTTTCTTACCATCGGTGCGGGACAACACTCCCCATTCTCTCCACCCACAGGCAGATCTAGATGGGGCCAAGCCCCCTCTCCACCTAATTTTTTTGGTTCCCCCTAAAAACAATTTACCCCCACCTCAAATTTTAGGCTAAATCCGGCCTTATCTCTACTCCACCCTCCCCATTGTTCTTAATAAAAATAATTACTATCTCAATGCAAATTTTTTTTTGTGTTCTCTCCGAATTTGAGTCTCGCCCCCGGAATCCGGACTCTACTCGGAATCAGTACTAACCTCCTCCTTAACCCTATTATTTTACGTGGATCTTACTTAAAGCACAAAAGGGCAAATCCGTCTTCATCAAACACAAATGAAATAGGCAAACTTTAGCAAACATGACAAATCACAAAAAGCACACCAAACCTCATCACACTTCTTTTCTAGTATCCACTTTGAATTGCTTTGTGTTGGAGGAAAGATAAGGGGATAAGTGGAGACTCCATTTCTTCAGGACAAAGGGCCTCTGTAAAAATGCTGCAATGTCCTAAACAAACATTGGCAAGGCTTTTCTACAATCTCTCAAGCTCTTGCTTGCTACTCTTCATTTTCTTCCATTTCACTTCCATTTTTCTAGCCAAACTCTTCCTCTTCTTTGGAGGCAATCCATTTGAGCAAAGGTAAGATCATGTTGAACTAAATCTTTTCGTGTTTTTTTATACTGGATAGGTTATGGGTGTGGCTGTTGGCCGATTTTGTGACCAGGGTCTCGCATTTTTTCGTGCAGGAGCCAAGATGGATATGAAGTGTATGTATGTGCAGAGGAGGAAATGGGAGAAGATAAAGAAAATTTTGTCATGGAGGATTTGTATAATCCAATCAAGTATGAGATGTGTGAGGAGAGTATGGAGAATGATGAAGAAGCTTGCTATGGCACTCCTGATAGTGAAGAAGAAGTTGTTGCAGAAGAGGTTCTTGTAAGAGATACTGATGATTCTTCAAATGAAGAAGCAGCATATGAAAAGGAAATAGTTCCCAAATTTCACACTCATGAAGGTGAAAAAAAAATAGGAAGAAATATTTTTGCAATACGAATAGTCGAATCCAGTGGCGAAGTTAGGGGATCAGAGGCAGTGATCCTCACAAGTTTCTTTAATGACTATACATATTTTATTTTATTTTCATTAAATCCGAAACTAGTATTCGGCCCCTCCTTCTCACTTAGCATTCTGCTCTACCCTTCTCGATTCTATGCCCTACCGAATATACACAGGGGTAGAGCCAGAATTTTGACTCAGACACATGTTTGAGGTGAAAGGGCACAATTTACACAATTTACACTATAACTTTGTTTTTCAAAAAAAACAATTATACTATTTTTTTTCTTTTTGAGGGGAGGGGGCTGGGGGTGGTATCCCTCCCTGATCCGCCCCTGAATACACAATACACATCCTTGAACGCGTACTAGGTATGAATGTGGGCAACTACCCTTGGAAAAAAAT
>JAOWBN010000004.1:114747-137535 GCA_028565015.1 Pinguicula moranensis | reverse complement strand
TTGGCGACGGAGACGGCGCCGTTTCAGCGGAGGAAGCGGAAGCCGCCGTGTTCTTTGCGCAGAGGAAGAAGGTTCGGAAAGCTTCTCCTCCCGATACAAATCTGTTAACAGATGAGGTGATTTAGTCAAAGAGCGCTTCAATTTTTCCATTCACCTCGATGAAGTAAAGAATTGAACGAGAACAGTACATGAAAGGGCTAGGGCTTACTTTCTACGCAAAATTAGGAGTAATGGAGGTCGAAGGGGGAAGAATCGAAGCTAGGGAGGGTGGGTCGTGCGGGATCGTGAACAGGGTGGGTCAGGCGCTATATCATTTCTCTGATTTATGTGGGAAGATAAAAGTCATGTAAAAGTTGCATAAGCTTCATTTGCATTACAATCGGTTTTTGTCATATTTTATACATATAGTTATTTTTTTTCTTTTACTTCTTCAATTTAATTCTTATTTTATATTTTTTTGAGTATTTGAATAAATTATAAAAAATAAAAATAAAAATAATATTTGAAGTTAATTTTTTTAAAATAATTAAATAGTATTTGTAATTAAATTTTAAAAGATAATTTTTATTTATTCATAAAATTGTCATGAAGTAGAAATATATATAAAAAAAGCCTTTTATTTACTTCAATCAAAAAAAAATTGACTAAAAAAAGAGAGAAATAAAAGTAGAAGTAAATTTTTTAAATAATTAAAAAAAATTAATCGTACAATATAAAACATATGCCCGAAGTATATTTTTTTTTAATAAAAACGCGGTTACTTTTGTATTATATGACGTGCCATATTATTATTATTTTTAATTTGGGCCAAAGGGTAACATATTGCTAAATAGTGAATTGAAAGTCCATTAAGGTGATCCATTTTAAAATTCAAATTAATTGGGAATCCGGGTCAAGTACCCGAATGTTGGATAAGAACCCGGGAAATCAGCTTATCTTTCATGTGATGTTCATGTCACATGCATGCATATTGTACATGCATGTCATGTATGATCCCATCCCACATCCATGGGCCTTAATCCCACCCCACCCCCACCCCGCTTAAGAAGTGAAATTAGGCCAGATGGATAATAAAGCTGTGGCAGATGGGGAAGAAAGAGAGAGAGTGGACATGTTTTCCTGTTGCTTTTTTCAAATTGATTTTCTTTTTTTTCCCCATTGGAGGAAGCTACAGGCTCAACAGCTACAAGCTCTATTTTGGCTGATTATGGGCCTGCCAGTCTGCTTCCAATAAAGGGTACCCCTCTGCATTCTATTTACTCTCTTCAATCTTTTCAGTGTTTCATGTTTCTTTAATACTTCCATACTTGTACATATGAGCTTTTTGCCTCCCAATTCATAATAAATGAGGTTGAGCGCTTTTAATAAATGCAGAAAAATGATTATGCCAAATGCCAGTATTCAACGTGCTCGATGAAATTACCCAAAAAAGAAGTTTTGGTTTCCTTGAGCAAATCGGACCGCTCTTTTGTCCATTTTGTGGAACTGGTTTATTTGTGAAGCTTTTAATGGTGGAGTCTGCTACTGCTAGAGAGAAATTGTTTATTGGGTTGGGGGTGACATGATTTGTTTTCTTTTCTTTTTTTTCTATTGTTTCCCATCTCTTTCCCCTTTCTGTGGGTTGGTTTTGTAACTTTATCTCCTCTCAGTATCTCTGGTGCTGTGTGTGTATGGTGGTGTGGTACGATCATCTCTCTCCACATATCACTTTCTCTGAATTTCTCGAGATTGGCGTCTAAGATAAAACCCGGTGGACCGCTATTCGCCTATTCCAATATCTGTCAATCCATAAACCGGCTCTTCTCTTCTCTTTCTTTGCTCCCCAAAAGCTCCTCTATATCTCTCCTCTTGGCCATAGAAGAAGAAAGGGGTAAAACTCAGTTCACAGAACCGCACATCTTGATGAGTGAAGGTGGAGGCTCTCTGTGAGAAGAGAGCCTAGCCAACCCTGTTCATGCAACAATCAAACTACCATTTTCTTCCATTGAACAAGCATCTTGTATCAAAAGATTTAATTTACTGGTCTAATGACGCTTTCTATGCACAGAGAGAGCACCAGTAGTGGTAGTAACAGCAAGCAGCAAGCAATGGACAGCAAGTACGTGAGGTACACGCCCGAGCAAGTGGAGGCTCTTGAGAGGGTCTACTCTGAATGTCCAAAGCCCAGTTCTTTGAGGAGGCAGCAGCTCATTCGCGAGTGCCCCATTCTTTCTAACATTGAGCCGAAGCAAATCAAAGTATGGTTTCAGAACCGAAGGTACGTGTTTCTAAAGTCTCGAAGCCATATGGAAGGAGAGAAGAATCTCGGGGATTTCATCTTATCTGTACATTTGTCGTTTCTTTCGTTGATGTGGATTTTATCATGTGCGTGTGTGTACAAGTGTTGAAGTTCCGGTTGTACTTGATATCTCCTCCGGTCTTTTTTTTTTCTTTTTTGTTCTCTGATCTACACAGTTGAACAAACAAATATGGCCGGTTGTAGCTGTAGGCCTTAAAAAAATTAAATGCTTATTTTGAAAAATAACCCTGCACCGACAAAACTAGGGATAAACTCTTCCCTGAGAAGTTTTTTTGAATGCATAATATTCATATGGTGCTTGGCCATGCGGTCTAGCTCGAGACTCCTTTTCCATTTGGAAATCCGTCTGCATTTTGTTTTCGAGTGTGGAAGTTTGTTAATCCAAAATGTATTTTTATGTAAAATTTCATTAATAGAACCCTAAACCCTCCGGTCAATCCTTTTATGAGCATTGATAGGTTTTATTACGTAGATTTCTAGTGTTAGTGTTCTTCATCAGAATATTTTCCATTCATGTTCTGCGTGTGTGTGTTTTCGTGGCTTCATCTTTTTTCTACATTTTGTGTTCTTTTTGAAAGCTATCCTCCTGAAGTATAATTGTGCGTATATGAGCTCTGGAAAACATGTTTCCTTCTAAATAAATATCTTTGGATCAAGTACTCAAACTCGAGAATTTAACACTAGTTCGCCAGTAGCATCTAGATGGCAATTTTCTTACATAGCGCCCTCTCAGTTTTGTTCTTTATCGCAGATTAGCTGACTATTTAAGTTTGCATTATAAAAACTTTCTCAATGCTAAGTTGAGATAGTATTTTCTTGCTTAATTTGTGAGCTAATAAATCTCATGAATTTGATTCAAATTACATATAATTTATTCACTTATATTAATGTTTGTAGATGTCGTGAAAAACAGAGGAAAGAATCATCTCGTCTTCAGACTGTTAACAGGAAGCTGAGTGCTATGAATAAGCTATTGATGGAAGAGAATGACCGGCTCCAGAAGCAGGTCTCAAGACTGGTTTATGAAAATGGCTACATGCGTCAGCAGTTACACACTGTGAGTTGAAACTTTTGACTAGTCCTGCATTAGACAATCTCTTCACTGGTATTCTGCTTTACAAATTTTCGTACATTATATCATACAGGTTAGCACAACGACCACTGATAACAGCTGTGATTCCGTGGTTATGAGTGGTCAGCCCCAACAGCAGAACCCATCATCTCAGCATCCTCACAGGGATGCTAGCAGCCCAGCAGGGTATTTGCCCTTTTATCACTTCAAGTTTTTGGTTGGTTGGTATTGTTGGCCAAGCAAGCTGTTCTCATTTGTTTTCATCAATTTTTGTATGACTTAGTCTACTCGCGATTGCTGAGGAGACCCTGACAGAGTTCCTTGGTAAGGCTACCGGAACTGCTATCGATTGGGTACAAATGATTGGGATGAAGGTACCCACTTTATTTATCCTGCGAAACTTTTAATCCTTATTATCTGCTGCAGTTGTAAATTTATTTATCCCTGTGTGTAGCCTGGTCCGGATTCTATTGGCATTGTTGCTGTATCCCGTAACTCTAAAGGGGTAGCAGCACGAGCCTGTGGCCTCGTGAGTCTTGAACCCACGAAGGTAGTCCTCTTTGCTTTTAACGAATGTGTAAACCTGTTGTTATAGTCTAAATCTGACAGGTAGTTTCTGTTTTAGGTTGCTGAAGTTCTCAAAGATCGTTTTTCTTGGTTTGTTGATTGTCGTTGCCATGATATTGCAAATGCAATTCCCACAGGCAATGGCGGCACAATTGAGCTCATATACATGCAGGTTAGTGATTTTTATATTATGTTCATTGTGCCTAAGTGCATACAATTGGTTGCTAGAATAACTCTCTCCTCTAGATATATGCACCAACCATATTGGCATCTGCTAGAGACTTTTGGACACTGAGGTATACTACAAGTTTGGATGATGGCAGTCTTGTGGTAAGCTAACCTAAGCACTTCTCTTTTTCTTTTTATAAAGGTTTCATAAGCAATCATTTGTGGTACTGTGAGGCATGAGCACAATTCTCAAGGAATCTTAGAAATCAGTCCTGTGATAAAAACTCTTCCAATTATCACTTGATGGCATATCAATATGTGCAGGTCTGCGAGAGATCGTTAACAGCATCCACTGGTGGCCCAACTGGGCCATCTAATACTTGCTTTGCAAGAGCTGAAATGTTACCAAGTGGTTTCCTCGTACGGCCTTGTGAGGGTGGCGGATCCATCATCCATATTGTTGATCATATTGACTTTGATGTTAGTCTTTCCTCTTGTTTCTGTTTCTCTCTGTTGGTTTTGTTGGTAGGAGCTATCTTCCATATTCTTTAATGTATTCTACCTTTTGTCTTCTATGCAGGCTTGCAGTGTTCCTGAAGTTTTAAGGCCTCTTTATGAATCCTCCAAAATCCTTGCCCAAAAGATGACCATGGCTGTGAGAATTTTATTGTTTCTCTTTGGTTTTAGATGCTTTGCTTTGCTTTTTTTTTTTCTCAAATTGAATATTTATTTTCAGGCATTGCGCCATATAAGACAAATTGCTCAAGAAACCAATGGAGAAGTCCAGTATAATGGTGCTCGCCAACCTGCAGTTCTTAGGGCACTAAGTCAAAAACTATGCAGGTAAGATAATTCTCTTTCTTGCAATAAAAAGTTGCATTAGAAGTTTTTCTCAATACTGTATATTTGGTGATTGACTGTAGGGGGTTTAATGATGCTGTCAATGGATTTGCTGATGACGGATGGTCAATAATGGGCAGTGATGGGGTAGAAGATGTAACAATTGCAATCAATTCGTCTCCAAGCAAATTTCTGTGTTCCCAATTCAGCAATTTGTCTATGCTTCCAACCATTGGTGGAGTCCTTTGTGCACGGGCATCAATGCTTCTCCAGGTTTGAGTTTGCTCATTATTTGGTTGTCCTTCAACTGAATTATGACTTCCATCTCTAGCTCTTGGCTGTGACACTATTTTGAGTTTCATCAATGCAGAATGTAACCCCTGCTTTGCTTGTTCGATTCCTGCGGGAGCATCGTTCTGAGTGGGCTGATTATGGCATAGATGTGTATTGTGCTGCTTCACTTAAAGGCAGCCCCTATGCTGTGCCTTGCACAAAACCTGGGGGTCTCCCTAGTAGTCAAGTCATTTTGCCTCTTGCACGTTCTATGGAACATGAAGAGGTACATTAAACATGCTGTATCCGTACTGCCTTCTTTTCTAATCTTGCACGAGGATGCTGTGCGCCTCTGTACGTTATCGTGGGGATTTCTTTTTATAGTGCTTGGATGTGGTTCGCTTGGGGGGTCATGCATTATTCTCTCCAGAGGAAATTTCTACGTCAAGAGAGATGTACTTGTTGCAGGTTTCATTCTTATCAAGATTAGATTAAGTCTTGCATTGTCTTTCTTCTCCTTGTGGATATATTGTGTTGACATCCTGCATTCAATAATGAAGTTAAGCAGCGGGACTGATGAAATGGCTTCGGGGTCCTACTCTCAGTTAGTCTTTGCACCTATTGATGAATCCTTTGGCGATGAAGCCCCACTCCTGCCCTCTGGTTTCCGTGTCATACCACTGGAACCAAAATCAGTTGCGCCCTCTCGTACTAAACAAACTAATTGAAACAATGGGAAATGATTTTGCACTTCGCTTTTATTTTCTTCCTCCCGTGAAGTTTTCTTTTTGTGGCAGACTGGACCTGCAGCAACTCGAACACTTGACTTAGCTTCTGCTCTCGAGGTCGGGCAAGGTGGAGTGCGTCCAGTTGATGAGGTTATTACCAGTAATCACAACCTTAGATCTGTTCTGACGATTGCCTTCCAGTTCACTTTTGAGAGTCACTACCGTGACAGCGTTGCTGCAATGGCCCGTCAATATATGAGGAATATTGTGGGCTCTGTACAACGCGTTGCCACGGCGATATCCCCATCACCGCTCAACTCTAATTTGGTGCCCAAAGCACTGCCTGGTTCACCTGAGGCCCTTACTCTAACAAGATGGATCTGTAGAAGCTACAAGTATGAATTCTGCTTCTTCTCTGTTATTGCATGTTATTTTGGTACAATTAGTCATCGTTTTATTTATGTTTCAGGTTACATACTGGTGCAGAACTCCTTCCTGCTGATTCACTGGCAGGAGATGATGTTCTGAAACAGCTTTGGCGCCACAGCGATGCCATTATGTGCTGCTCTGTCAAAATGAATGTATGTATTTTCATATTCTTCAGTCTGATTCTTAATGATTCAATTGCTTTGAACTCTAACGAGCAATCCACCAACTTTGAACCCCAGGCATCAGCTGTTTTCACATTTGCAAACCAGGCAGGCCTCGACATGTTGGAGACGACACTTGTAGCACTTCAGGACATAATGCTGGAGAAGATTCTGGATGAAGCTGGTCGGAAGATTCTCCTTTCTGAATTCTCCAAAATCATGCACCAGGTAATTTCCATCAATCTATGATTGCCTTACAAGTGCCACTCTCAGTCTCAGCTATGGATGTGTTTGTTCATTATCTCTGAATTCTGGTGCAGGGCTTCGCGTATTTGCCTTCTGGAGTCTGTGTTTCAAGCATGGGCCGTCCAGCCTCCTACGAGCAAGCCATTGCATGGAAGGTTCTCAACGACGAGGACTCCAATCACTGCCTAGCTTTCATGTTCATGAACTGGTCCTTCGTGTGAACCAGTTACTTCAGTCTAATTTTTTGGCTTCTACTACGTCACTGAGCAGCGACTAACTCTCCTAAGTTATTAGTATAATATCAGTTTGTACTATGAGACGTCTGTTCTTTCTATATTTTGTAGTTGTACTGAATGTGACCCAACAAACTTTGTGACTTTGTTTCTACTCTAATTTGTTCCCTTCACGCACGACTCACGTGATTTGAGGTCCAAGTTTATATTACCGTTTTCTTATTTTCCCAGGCCAACTTGTGCGATGTTGATGTGACTCAAGAATCTTCAGCATCATCGATCGTACGATTTTTGTCAAGTGATTCTTTGTTGTAGCCATTGGATTTTGTGTGAGTTTGAATCTTCATCAGTCTGAGACAGCAACAGCCAACAAGGCACAGCACAGGCTAATGGAGATTGGGTTTGGTTACAACTTACAAGGAAAAGAACGAAGGATGATTTTCTGAGTCAAAGGTCTCTGTGGTCAGTGGGTATTTGGGAATTTCCTCTCGTCAAGTCCACATCTCCATCTGCTTTGACTAGCTGCCAACAGAAACTCTAGCAGCAGCAAGGCTGTAAAAAAGTAAAGAGATTTCGAGATGAGGGAGAACAGATGTGCCTTCAAAATGTGCCACGTGGCGTTTTTTTTTGTATATTTCCAAAATAATAGAATAGGTGGGCATTTCATTTCCTCCTCGAGCTGCACTTAAAAAACTAAAAACTAAAAACTAAAATCGAAAATTCGTCCTCCTCTAGCTCTAGCGCCTAGCCCCTTACGCTTGCTGCATTTCCTCCTCGAGCTGAGCCCATGTCAATCAACGCATCCTTTCAAACGTAATTGTAATGAGTAGATACTTCGCGTGGCAGTAAATTACTGGCTGAAAGGAATTCGTGCGCTATATCACTTTCTTCTCTCCAATACTGAATCAGCTATGGTTGTCTTTTCAAGCACTTTTGAGCCACTTTAATTTTCATATCTTTTCTTCAGAATCATAAAACTTCAATTTTGGATTTAGGGAAAGCTTACCAAACTCTATTTGAAGACCAGAAGGTTGTTTCTTAATTTTAATGAAGGGTCTAGAAATTTGCTTGTATTAATTGTTGTGTATGTGGTGTAGCCCAATTTTCCACCACCTAAATCAATCTCGGCCCAATAAGTAGCTGACCCATTCCTCTAGTTCGCATAGTCCAACCCACGAAAAAAATTCGGTAGCCCAACAGAAGAAAGAAATTGGCCCAAACAGGAAAAGGGTCCAACTCTAAAGAGTAAAGACCAACTAGCAACTAGCCCAAAGTTACTAAAGGCCCACATGGAAGAAAAGACAAACACACATGCAACAAAAGGAGACTTGTCATCTTCTCATAAAACCTCAAGACATGTGTTGAAAACCAAACATGCAAATTGACAAGTGGTGAAAACCCTACATGCAATGTGACAAGTGGAAGAAGAAGTGGACAAATGTCCACCCTTTGACATGCAAGATTTCCTATAAAAAAAGGAACTCTCACTAGAGAAGAGGGGGACTCAATTCTAGAGAATATTATTTGTAAGAGAAGAGAGTATATGATTTTGTTCGTGTAATGAAAGGAGTTTTCGCCCCCCTTAGCCTTAATATATTTTTGCTCATATTATATTATTATTATTTTATTATTTAACCAAGTAGGCACGACAGAATCCGATCACATCAGTATGTATCGGGTGAGTGTGTGATTTTGCGCATTATATTGTGTGCTTTTATAGAAAATATGGAGATCGTGAAGATGGGATAGATATAGAAGACCATATTAATGAAAATGAGACTTTTTTTCACAAAGAACCATGAGCACGGGTCCCTCTTTGGAAAAACATCTTACTTATGAGGTATGGAAACATTTTGACATATATGAGGTTGTTGTGGATGGCAAGAAGGTTCGGAAGCTAAATGCAATTAATGCCTCAATGAGTATAATGAGACTCAACAACCAATGGTACCGAAGCAATTATTAGGCACGCCAAAAAAATATCAACTGAAGCATCGTGGTACAAAATCACGAAGTCAATACACTACATTTTCAGTGCTAATAGAAAGGTACTTGACATTATGATCTTAAGGTGTGACGGGAATATCTGGTTGTGTTGACTGCATTATGTGATTTGTCTATTAATTTTGGGGAGTGTTCTGCTTATGAGAACTAATGTAGGAGAAGAAAAGTCTAGTAAAGGACACATAAAAAAGGCCCATTTACGAGAAGACACTTTAGAGTCACTTCTTACAGAAAACTTCACAAACCTCGGCGATCCTCTTCATACTCACTTACTAGAGGTTGAGGAAGATCACAATGATTGATTATCCGAGGACTATGTGGAAAAGGTGCCACATACATCCCCATGCATAAATCTTTTATAGCCTTTAACAAGCCATTTTCCATGCCCAACTCCCAGCCGAGGTGACGAGAAAGTATCTTTGCCACCCGACAACAAAATAATACGCAACAGCCACCAACCACGAGTGGACTAGAAGGTTACCTGTTATATCTCAAGGAAAAGACTATCTTACGCCTTGTAACCTCTATAAATAGGCCGGTTTGACCAATGTAATGGATAAGTAATTCCTGGAGATAAAAGTTGGGACATGCTAGCTTTTATTCGTACCCACACCCACACCCCAGGATAATCCGTTAGTCATTTAGCCACTACGGGAGTTGTATGGTGTGGATCAAAGGAAATTTTTCATTGGTCGCATCATTGGTGTCGTCTGCGGGGACATTTCTATACCCCATGAGAGACGCTCTCAGCTAACAAACCTAATATGATGACCCTGCTGGAAAGAGATATAGATCTAAGGTTAGTAGTACAAAACGAAACATGGCGTGTAAACCTCTTCGGTACTTCCTTGCGAAAAGGAAAAGACTGAGGAAATGGAAAAAGTAAGAGCAAATAATTTCTTGCAAGGGGAAGGAGGCCATCAACATGGTGGTAGAAGGTACATCCTTTGTCACTACGCCACAAACCAACTTTGGAGATAACCCCGACCAATCAAAGGGGATCCCAAAGTATGATTCTGATGAATCTGGATCTTCTGGGGGAACCTTCCTCCTCAAAGAAACTTTGAAGGAAAACATGGGTTAGATGGGAGCTTGCGGCGCAAGAAGAAGTCGTTGGAACTAAGAACCTTGGGGAGCACAGAGACTCGATGATACAATACAATATGTTTGGAATTCACCAAGCAATGCAGGGAACTAAGAATTTGCCGTCTCTAAAGAAAATTGGCGCCATTGAAGAACACACTATTCTTAGAAGAGGTTGTGGCAACCATATAGTATGGATATAAACTTTCGGAGAAAATGCCCACCTACAATGCGACTGGAGAACCCCAGGCTCATGTCACTAGATTTTGGAATCAGATGGAGGTCATGGGTGAGTCCAAAGTTGTCACCTGCCAGGCTTTCTTCATAAGTTTTGTGGACAAGGCCCATAAGTGATTCATGTCTTTGCCGCCCGACTCCATAACGAGGTGGTACCTATTCTCCAAAGGATTTGACAAGCATTTGATGAGTCAAAAGAGAAAATCCCGCAATTTTACTCACCTCATGAAAATGGCCCAATATGAGGGTGAATTGATGGACAATTTTGTGGAACGGTTGAATGCCAAATGTGAGAACCTCCTCGAGTTCACCATCTTCATCTAGGTTTAGATCCTGCTGCATTGCCTCCAACTCGGCAACATGGGCAACGACTTAGCCTCGTGCTTTTCCACAACTCATGACGAACTATATGAATTCAAGAAAAAACACATACAAAGATAGAGGATCTTAACCTTCAAAAGAAGAGACGCCACAATGCCTTACTTGGAAAGAGCGCCCTCCCGATTAAGAGGGACATTCCACCCAAGAAGGATGTGGCGCTCCAATGAACAAGAGTTATCCGCCTTACTCTTGCCGACTCCAAAAACTTGCCAACCAGAAGCCCCCCTATAGTTTTGCCGACCCTGAAAATAGGCCACAAGGCACCACCTTCATCCCTATGAAGGAGCCCTAAGGAGAGATTTTTGAGATAGCCAAGCGTAACAGAGTTTTCACCAAACTACAAACTCCTGCGGGACAACAGAGGACTGATGAATAACTATACTATGGGTACCATAGTGACAACGGACACACTATGGGTGACTATGAAGAACCGAAGCATGAGATTGAAAGACTTATTTGACTTGGCAATTTGCAGGAGTGGGCTAGAAAAATTCTCCAAGAGAATGGTGTGCAGACACGCAACTACACCTGAACAAGACCTCCTAACCAAGGGTGAAGGAATAACCTACCTCACAATCCTCTACCCCACGCAATATGTCCAAGGGCAATCCCGCATGAACAATCTAGTCGCCAATGGGACCTTGCCTTGGATCATCAACGTAATCAATAGGGATTCAAGGAAGAAGTATCTGTACGAATCCAAAAGAGAGACGCTAGAAGAGGGATGAACGTGGCCTTGATACAAGCCCCCCTAAAAATTGCTGGAGAAGTACGCTTTGGAAAATAGTTGATCTTAGGACGACTGCCTAAATACGCACCCATGGTGATCATGACCACCCTAGAAAAATTCGAGGTGAGAAAAGTTCTGGTAGTTCAAGGCAGTTCAGCAGACATCCTGTCTTATGGCGTCCTCCACCACATGGGCTTGTGGAAAACCTTGCCGGAATCACTCATAACTCCCCTAGTAGGGTTCAACGGGATGGAAGTTCAGGCTGTTGGCATCATCAATTATTCAGTGATCATCGGTGAGAGGACAGACGCTGTGATTGATGTAATACGATTTGCTGTCGTTGGAGAACCCTTTTACTACAATGCGATTTCTGGAAGGCCCACCCATCCTATACAAGTTCCAGGCTATCCTGTCCACCTATTACAAACTCATGAAGTTCTCTACCGCCAATGGGATGGGGAAGTTGAAAGGACATAATGTGGCCCTGGTTCGCCAACCCGGACACGTTGAGGATGAACCAGCCCCGAAGAGAATGCACGAAGTTTACCACTTGGAGAACTGTCTGGACCTCCAGAAGGGATCTCGGGACCCTATCAAGCCCGCTACGTTCTATGCTTAGAAGAGAGGCATGAGGTGCTTGTGGCCTTTTACGAGAAATTTCTACGAGCTCTCAAGCAAATGGAAAATCGCAAGGCCAAACTACGTCAGAAGGAAAAATGGAAATAAGTCGAAGCAAGGAGGCTGGAGGCCGACGAAATGGAAAAATTACAAGCTCATAGAGAGGGAGGCCTAGTACTACATGAAAGCACATGATCTCTAAGGAGGCTAGGACTCAAATAAGATGTTCTGTACCGGGTGCAGGAAATTTGGGCCAATGAGCCGTGTCTTCTGGAGACTCTCAAAGGTCAAGCCCTTGACAATTCTTGGAGTTTCACCAAATTAACGAAATACCCCCACTATAGGTGTGTTCGAGAGGGTCAACCATCTTGTACTCTTTCTATTTCTCGCCTTATCTATTTCAATCGAATTCAACTCTTGTTTTTTAATATCATTGACATGCCATCTCTGAAAAAGGGTAAACCTACTAGAACGGGGAGGAAAAAAATTAAACAGATCCTCCTGGCGAGTTATTATACTCGCTAGAGAGGCACCCCATTCAACATTCATGAGAAAAAAGAAAACAAAATATGTCATTGCACAAGGAGCCATCATACAGCCCGGGGGAAAGATGAAAAGATTCTCTCGTGGCTAGTCGTCATACTCTTCGGAGAGGCACCCATTCGATACTCCTGGGGAAAGAAAAACATACACATGTCCTTGCACGAGGATCCATGACACTCCTTGGGGGGGAGGAGGAAGAAGAAATCCTCTGAAGAGGCACCACATTCAACACTCGTGGGGAAAGGATGAAACGATCCTCTGAAGGGGCACCCCATTCAACACTCATGAGAAAAGAAAAAATATATATGTCTCTGCACGAGAAGCCATCACACTCCTCAGGGTAAAGGATGAAAAGATCCTTTGAAGAGGTACTCCATTCAACATTCATGGGGAAAGAAAGTCCAAGGAACCATCATACCGACCATAGGGAAAGAGCAAAAAGACCCTCGAACGAGAAGCTCTGACACTTATGGTTCAGGCACCCTATTCAACACTCATGGAGAAACAAAGAAAAAATGTGTTCTAGTACGGGGAGCCATCATACTCTTCATGGGTAAAACATTGAAATGATCCTCGCACGGGGAACCATGACACTCCCCATAGAGAGGAGACATCATACTCCTCATGGGTAAAAGAATGAAAAGTTCCTCGCACGGGAAACCCCGACATTCCCCAAAGAGGCACCCCATTCCACACTTGTGAGGCTAGAAAAGGGAAAGACTCTTTCATAAGGAAGCACATCACACCCTCATCCGATGTGTCTGATGGGAAAACATGATGGAGGCTTCGTGTTCCCCCAAATGAAGAGCGGTGACCCTCATTCAAGGTGTCTCATGGGAAACCATGATGGAGATTTCACACTTCCCGAAATAAAGAACGGCGACCCTCATCCGATGTGTCTCATGGGAAACCATTAGGGCTGTGCATTCAGAATTTGGAATTCAAAAATTCAGATTTCCAAAATTTTCCAAATTCCGAATTCTGATCCGAAATCAGTATTCGAGATTTTGGATTGGATTGGAATATGATTTCAGTTTGCGAATTATATTTTGGATCAGAATGAAAATATATGATGGATTTTTGAATTTTTGAACATTTTTAAAAAAAAACAATCATTTTAGATTAAATATTTTCGAATTTCGAAATATTTCTTCTAGTTCTTTGAAATATTTTCGAATTTCAAAAAATATTTTTTTAATTTTTATTATTGTTAAATTCCGAATCGATTTCCGAATTCCGAATTCAGAATAACTATACGGAACGGATCGGAATTCAAACTTCGTTTCCAAAATTAATTCAGTTCGGATAAAAAATGGGCATTTACGAATTCTAAATTCCGAATGCCCAGCCCTAGAAACCATGATGCAGGATTCATGCGCCCTAAAATGGAGAACAATGACTATCATATGAGGTCTCTCATGGGAAACTATGATGGAGGCTTCATGCTCCTCGAAATGAAGAGTGGTGACCTTCATCCGAGGTGTCTCTTGTGAAATCATGATGGAAGCTTCATGCTCCCTGAAATGAAGAACGATGACTCTCATCCGAGGTGTCTCATGGGAAACCATGATGGAGGCTTTGCTTTCACCGAAACAAAGAATAATTGCCTTCATTCGAGACTTCGCATTGAAAACCATGATGTAAGCTTTGAGCTCCCCCCAATCACGATGTCTGCTAGGAAAAGTCTCATGGTTTCCATTTCCTTCCTATACAATCCAAGGAATGTTGCAGCAAGTTCCGTATATGGTTACCACGATTTTATTTGCAGATTTGTGTTGACAGGTGAACAAGAGAACTATCCATGCAAAACATTTGAGAGAAGTACATACAACAAGGCGAGAGGAGAATAGTCCCAGCAAAAAACCCTAGCCAATCTCACCTATGACGTTATCAATTTTTACAAATATATACCAAGAAAGACAAAAAAAGGCTTGTAGGTGGCTCGCTTCCCCTCAGTCCTGGTAGACACAATGACAGAGATGGCACAGGAGATAACTGAACTCATCCTGTCCACCCGCCGAGGACTCGACTTGGTACAGACCATCTAGGCAGTGAAAAGTACCCAAAAACATGAACCTCTCAAGCAACTCCTCGTACTCCATCATGATCTGGCACTCCGTTGCGCAGAGGAGAGGTGGATGGGCGATACCCTCAATAATGTCCTTGATCGTCTTCTGGATATGGCGCACTTCCCGTCGGAGATTGGCTTGGCCATCCTCCAAGTTTCCCAATGTCACACTAATCACAGTAAGGCGAACATGAACATCCTCATCCAGTTGATTCAAGTCTCCTGACAAGCGCTGGCACTCCTGATCTCAGAAAGACCTAAAGCCTTCTAACTTCCCAATTTTCATGAAGTCGGAGGAAGTGGGGGTGCGTAGTCGGGCACACTAAAGAATTGGGTAGAGAATGAGTATTGGCGGAGGAAGATATCTTTTAGCAAAATCAACTAGAGATGACGGAGAAATAGAAGGAGTGTTTATAGCGGGATTGAAGCAAACCTCCCCGATGATATAAGTAACTGTGTGGAAGCGCATGCTATCTCCCCAGTCCTCGAAGCAACTCAGAAAAAGCTGCCTCCTTGATGAACGCACGCCTGCTTTGTCCCTACCGAAGGCTTGAATAAGACAAAAGGAATATAAAGTTCAACAGCAATGAGACCTCGGAGACTGCAGAGGGCAAGAGTTTCGGCACTCCACAGTAGCTATGTAGATACTTTGCAACGTAGCATAAAAAAAGAGATGATGAATCTCACACAAGCAAACCTTGTAAGAATACTCACCTTACCCGGGAAGAAAACTTGAAAGTTTGGGTACCAAAGAAACAACGTGTTTAGAGCGTGACATCAAATACAACCTATTAAGGTCAATGTTACAAGTTGTACCAACCTTGGAAGGAGATAAAATCCTTTAATGTAAAAGGACAAGGAAGCTACACATTTCAAGAAGAATGTTTTTCAATCCATAACTCTATCTGTTCGCAAAGTGGTTCATGGATTGGGTCTGGAACAAAAGGAGGAAAGGTGCAGGGAGGATAGTCTTTTAAGTTCTCATCCTTGCCGAGGTCGAGGAGCCCAAGATTGTATATCGTTTTGCTCTCGTCAAGCTGGGAACAAAGATAGCATCATACTTTTACGCTTTCTGAAGACAAGCCCATGGAGCATCTTCAACAACTTGGCCCGAGAAGCACTCTGCCAGAATCTCTCCCCCGAGATTTGACTTTTCTGACTTCAACTCCTTTGCCTGTTGATGGACCAAACGCTCCAACTGCTCCTTTTCCGGGCAGACCACCTCTAATTGAGCCAGCAACCCTTCCTGCTACTCCTCAACAACCGATTTCATGGTATTAGCTTCCTCCCGAGCAAGGGCTAGTTCGTGGACCAACTCTTTCCTTTTCCTTGTTGCTATTGCCTTTTTTTTGCCTTAGTGCCTCTATGGACTTAAGAGACTTCACAGCGTATGCCCGCAAGGCATTCGCGAATGTCATATGCTGCCAATAAGAAATCAAAATATAAGAAATCTAGCAAGGAGCAACAAAGAAAGCAGACCAGTGATACCTACCAGCTTAGCCAAGAGCTAATTTAGGAGCGATATCCTGTCAAAGTCTTGCTCCATCAATCCCCCGTATTGACCCAATAACGTCTACATCAATGAGGTTGACAAGCAGCTCAAAGGGGTTGCTCAAACCCTCCTCGGAGGAAGTCTGACTCCACCCGACGGACACGCTCCCGCTGTATGCACTACTTGACTTTGGCATCCGTGGCCTTAGACAGATCCTTGATTCAAGGAAGTGATATAAAAGCATTGCGTAATCAGCCTTCGGGATAACTTTTCTTAGGGTTCTTACCATGAGGCCCTGCCTCACTTCGAGAATGCTCTCGAAAGGTCAACCTCCCCATTGAAGGCAAGCTTCAGTTAGAGTGTTCTATCGATTTTGGACTATTTTCATTGCGGTTTTTGGACTGTTTACTTGTTTCTATGGCAGATTTAGTGAACGACAGATTGAGGCGTTTGAAATGCAATAATACTCCAATTTGTGCGCCTTTCTTATCAAATTGATGCATGTTTTTTTTTCATTTTAGAAGACCTAAATTTCTTTTTGTTTCTCGTCGTTGTGGGCATAATGAGGACAATAAAATTGTCTAAATTTTTTTTGATTGATTATTAACCTCCTACTTATTCTGAATGCCCAATTCTTTTGCAACTTCTCTTCCTGACCTTTCATTTTTACGTGCCAAAAGAACAACCTTTGATTCTTGTTATAATCGCCTCCAATTTTCGGTTCCAGCCAATTTTAATTAATCGACAAAATAATCACAAATTTTGTTCATGGACTGAGAGACGACAACGACTTTTTTTATTCAAGTAAAATTGTGGCAATGATGAGACTTTGAAGATTCATTCTTTCGATTGAGGTGATTTGTCAAATAGTTAGTGCGCGCACAATTTGACGTGATATCATAGATTATGATTAGAAGTCTGTGACTGCAACAAAATATGAGTTTGCTTTAACATCTTATATATGGGATTCTAGAGCCATTTGGATTATTCTAATGTTTTGTGGCACATTATGTTGATTCTAGTTGGACTTTACAAAAGATAATCATAGGTGTTAGATTGATGGATAGGCACGACGGTGAGATAATTGTTGAAAGCATTTTGGAGGTCCTTACAGATTATGAACTCTTGGAGCTCTCTCTCTTTATCACATTCAATAATGCAACTGCTAATGCTAAGGCAATGAGATCTCTTGAGGGTACTTTGAAAATATAAAATGATGACTTTCTTTGCAACAGATGTGTGCATGTCATCTGATTAATTTAATCGTGCAAGCACGTTTGGAAGTATGGGAAGAGTATGTTGGCAATGTTCAAAAGGTGGTGTGTTGGATAAGGATGCATTAATGCTTAAAGCTCAATGTGTCTTATTAGGTTGCAAGCTTAGGATTTTGGATGTAGACATGCCGGTAAGATGGAACTCGACCTATATGATATTAAATGGAGTATCTGAGTACAAATGTACTCTTTCACAATATTTTATTAGCGCACAAATGCATGCTTCCCCTCATACCATCAGTCTTGACATTCACTGATTGGGAGGTCATTGAAAAGATTGTCATATTCTTTGAAGTATTCTATGTGGCCACACATTCTTTGTTTAGATGTTATTACCCTACATCTCCTCTAGCCTTACATAAACTTGTACATATGGCCCATAATCTTTATAAACAAAACAATGGTGAAAAAGTTATAGGTGCCACAAGCGATGAATGATAAGTATGTAAACTACAGGGCTAACATTTCTTTTGTTATATTAATTACTTTTATCTTGGATCCTCGAGCAAAGTTGATAGTTTATGATGGAGCAGTGGCGCAATTTCGAAAGTGGATAGGATTAGATTACAGTAACATTGCCAAGGATGTCTAACCTTCTTTGTTTGAAGTTTATAGCAAATATGAGACCAAGTTTGGTGGCTTGAGGGTTCGTTCACCAACATCCAACAGAAAGCAAGCATTGGCTTGGGACTTGTTACCTAGCCTTGGCCCATAATCAAGTTTGCATATGGCTACTGAGGATGGTCAATACTTCGAGTTAAAGACTTATCTCCATACAAATTTTGAAGTGGGTGATGACGGAGATACAGAGCACTTGAACCATTTACAATGGTGGGAATGACACAAGGGCAAATGCCGATTCTTTCACAGTTTGCAAAGTATGTATACTGTTGATGTATGGAGCTTGATGTGATCCAGTTCGCACCTTTCACTGATCCAACTGGAGAGTATTGTACAAGTGTAGAACGTGTTCCATCAGTGGAGGGGTAATTACGTCATTTGATGCCACCCTATAAATACTTTTATTCTTATTGTACTCTGTATTCAAAAAATATTATAATGAACAAAGAACTCTAGCCGTCATAGAAGTAGTCAATTTGGATAAATCACACAAATCTGTGTTCTTCGTTTTATTTTTGCAATTATCTTTAATCATTTGTGTGTCATTCGATCCTAACAACTGGTATCTGAGCGCAAAGTTTTGTATCACAACGATCTGAAAAAGATGGATAACGTGATGAGTTCGATAGAAAAAATTGATGGAACTGATTTCGATTTTTGGAAGATGAAGATGGAAGATTATTTATATCAGAGAAACCTTCACGATTCAATGTCGAGAGTGAAGCCAGAAACGATGAAACAAGAGATTTGGGATCTGAAAGGATTTCCATGCACTAGGGTTGGTTTGTATGTCACTATCAAGGAATGTTACCTTCAACATCATGAAAGAAAAATGACTACGAGAGTTTTGAAGGTCCTAACAAACATGTATGAGTAACCATCGGCCATGAACAGATGCGTTGTTTGGTCAATTTGGTGTTGTGTGAAAGTGGATCTGTTACAGATAACGTAAACGAGTTCAACATGATTAGCAGCCAGTTGATTTTGGTTAATATCGAATTTGATGATGAGATTAGAGCCCTATTGTTTATGTCTTCGCTATCCAAATTGTGGGATACTATTGTTTCCATAATTAGTAGTTTGCATGGATCTGAGAAGTTGAAATTTGATGAAGTTCGAGATATTGTCTTAAGCGAGAGTAAAGAGGGAAATTAGTAATTCGTCTGGTAATGCACTCAGTAAAGAGGGTAGTGACAAAAATAGAACTAATGGAGTTCAAAGCATGCATGGTCATTCAAAGTCGAAATGGTGGAATAATTCTCGAGGCAAATATGTAGTTATTTGTTGGAATTGTCATAAGAAAGGCCACATGGCGAGAGATTGTTCAAAACCTATGAAGCAGAAAGGAGGTTCGAAACAGAAATCCTAAGTAGATGATGATTCTGTATGTCTTACAGATGATAGGTCGGATTCTTTAGTTCTTAGGGTGGATATTGGATTCTGGTGTATCGTTCTACTCTTCTCCGAGCATGGAACTATTCCAAAATTTCATGTTTGAATTTTTTTGAATAGTGTATTTGGCTGACAACAGGGGCTAAACATTGCAGAAAGAGAAGATGTGTGTATCCAGACCGCAGGTGGTAGGGCATGATGGAAGTTAGAGAATGTTAGATACATTCCTGACTTGAAGAAGAATCGGATTTCAATTGGTCAGTTGGACAATTCGGGTTATAAATCAAGATTCGGTGGAGGTTACTGGAAAATTGTTAGAGGAACAATGGTGCTAGTAAGTGGTATACGAACTGGACTTTATACACCACTGTTTTGTTGAAAATCTTGCTGCAGTTGCTGATAGTATGTCGAACTCGAGTTTGTGGCATAATAGACTTGGTCATATGAGTCCGAAGGGGATGCATGTGCTAGTTTTGAAGGGTTGTATGCAAGGGCTGAAATCTGTGGAGATGGGGTTTTGTGAGAGCTGTGTTCTGCAAAAGTAGAAACGTGTCATTTTACAAAGACCAGCAGAGAGCGAAAAGCAGAACAATTATATTTAGTGCATTCAGACGTGTGGGGAACATCTCCTGCCCTATTGGTGGCTCGCGATATTATGTTACTTTCATCGACAACTTCAGTAGGAAGGTATGAGTTTACCTTCTGAAATACATATATGATGTGTTTGTCACTTTCAAGAAGTGGAATACTGAAGTTGCAAATCAAGTGTTCAAGGTCGGATAACGGTGAAGAGTATGATTATGTAGAATTCACCAAATACTGTGATGATGAGGGAATCAGATGTACTAGGACAGTTCTTGGTAAGGCAAGACGGAATGTTATTGTCGAAAGGATGAACAGAATGCTGAATGAGGGAGCAAGAAGTATGAGGTTACATCCTGGTTTGCCAAAGACATTCTAGGCAGAAGCAGTGAGCATAGTAATGTATTTGATAAATAAAGGACCATCAGTTCCTCTGGGTTTCAAGAATCCAAAAGAGGTGTGGCGGGTATGGAGATCAAGTTGGCTCACCCGAGGACTTTTGGATATGCGGCCTATGTTCACATTGATCCAGAGAAGAGAGACAAACTTGATGCGAAGGCTATGAAGTGTTATTTAATTGGATATGGTTCAACGAAGTTTGGGTACAGATTGTGGGATGATAAGAAGAGAATCTTGAGACACTGTGATGTGACATTTGATGAGAGCGTTCTGTATAAGGACGGATCTGGGCAAAGTTTGAGAATGCAGAAAAAGTGGGAACTGATGTCGAATTGCAGGAAGTTTCACCTAGTGATGTTGTAGCCCTACCGCAAGGATATCTAGAAAATCTTGATGCAGAAACAGAATGTGAGCCAGTCACACTAGAGCCAGTGTTGCGGAGATCGGCCAGGTTGTCTAATGTACCAGAGAGGTATTCACCATCTTTGTATTATCTGTTGCTGACTGATGGAGGAGAACTTGAATCTTTTAATGAGGCAATCCAGATGACGATTCAATTAAGTGGGAGCAAGCAATGGATGATGGGTTTTTCTCACTTGAGAAAAATAAGACTTGAGAGTTATCTGAGTTACCTGTAGGAAAGAAAGCTTTGCTTAACAAGTGTGTCTATCAGATTAAGAATGAAACTGATCGTAATGTGAGGTACAAAGCTCGATTGGTGGTCAAAGGATTTTCACAAAGGAAAGGTATTGATTATACCAAAATATTTTTTACTGTTATGAAACTAACCACAATCAGAATTCTGCTGAGTATTATTGCAGCAAAGAATTTGGACATTGAGTAGATGGATGTAAAAACATCGACATGGGGATCTCGATGGAGAAATATATATGCAGGAACTAGAGGGGTATGAGGTTCCTGTTAAGGAACACATGGTGTACAGGCTCAAAAGGGGTTTGTACGAGTTGAAGTAGGCTCCAAGGCAGTGGTATAAGAAATTTGACTCTTTTATCTGGATTAGAAATTTTCACAGAAGTGAGAAGGATTCGTTCTGGTATATCAAGAAATCTGTGATTTTACTCTTATACGTAGTTGATATGTTGATTGCTGGTTCGAGTATGGATGGGATCAACAATTTGAAAATAAAACAGTCAATAGAATTTGAGTGCAACGAAGTAGATTTTGGGAATGCGAATTTCTAGAGAACGTTCTATTGGAACTTTAGATCTATCCCAGGAGCAGTACATTGAGAAGGTGCTCTCCATGTTCAGTGTTGATAAAGCTAAGCCCATCAATACACCTTTGGCTAATTATCTCAAGTTATCAAAGGAGCAATCACCCAAGTCAACTATGGAGCGTGAGAAAATGGTAAGAGTGTTGTATGCTTATATAGTTGGAAGTCTTATGTATGCTATGGTATGCACCAGATCTGATATAGCATATGCAGTGGGAACTGTGAGCAGATATATGTCAGATCCAGGGAAAGAACATTGGGAAGTTGTGAAATGACTTCTTAGATATTTGAAAAGAACATCTAGTACTTCACTTTTGCTATGAAATTGGTGAGGTGGTACTTGAGGGTTTTGTTGATGTTGATTTGAGTGAAGATGTAGACACAAGTAAGAGTGCATCCAAATACATCTACACTATAAATGGGACAACAGTAAGTTGGATGTCCAAACTTCACAAGCGTGTTTCTATGTCATCGACAGAGGCCGAGTAAGTTGCGATAGCTGAGGCCAGCAAAGAGATGATATGGTTGACTAATTATTTGGAGGAGTTGGGCGAGAAATAACAAGACAAGGTTCTGTTCACTGATAGTCAGAGTGACATACAGTTGGTGAAGAATTCAGTGTTCTATTTTCGTACTAAACAGATCCGGAGAAGATATCATTTCACTCGTAGTTGTGTGGAAGAAGGTGAGATGTGTTTGAAGAAGATTGATGGTGCAAAGAATCCAGTAGACATGTTGACTAAATGTGTTGATACTGGAAAATTAGGGCTGTGCAAAGCCTTAGTTTGTCCCCCATAGTGATATAGGAAATGATGCGGCTAGAAAATTATGAAGAGTACATTTGACAAGATGATCAGAGTTGATTTGTTGATTGATTAGTTTCCAAGTGGGAGTTTATTGATGTGTGGAGCCTGATGTAATCCAGTTCGCAGCTTTCGTCGATCCAATTGGATGTATGGAGCCTGATGTAATCTTTATAAACATAACAATGATGAACAAATTGTAGGTGCCACAAGCGATGAAGAATAAATATGTAAACTATTGGGCTAACATTCCTTTTGAAGGGATTCTAAATCCATGGAGGTTTTGGGATTTTGAGAAATGATTTCATTGA
>JAOWBN010000004.1:100008-113545 GCA_028565015.1 Pinguicula moranensis | reverse complement strand
TGACCTTGCAGCTGAGTGTCTTCAGCTGTGCCTTGAATTCATTCCAGAAGTCCAATAAGTACCATGGGACTCCTAAACTTTTGGTGCACCAATTAACTAGTAACATGGAGTCCGTTTCTAGAATGACATTTGACCATCCTTTGATCTTGCATATGCTCAATCCTTTCGTTGCTGCTTGAAGTTCAGCCGCGTTGATTGTTCCTTGTCCAAGGGGAAGAGAGTATGCTGCGAGGCAATCTCCATGGTGATCCTTGATGATGCCTCTTGCGGCAGCCACTCCCGGGTTCCCCAGGCAGCTTCCATCGGAGTTTAATTTAACCCACCCAGGCTCAGGCTTCTCCCAGTGAACAACCTTGATCCTTCTTCCCTTCTTGTAGTTGGCTTTGATCCCTAATTGCATGGCCAAGAGGTGATCCTGTCCCTGCACAGAGAAATTAAAGTTAGCTATCTCAAGTAGGGAAGCTAGATCAGACCTTACCCTTCTCCATGTTTGCTCCTCACGCTGTATGGTCCCTTCAAATCGAGTTGCACACCTGCGAATCCAGAGATGCCAAGTTAGAATGGCAGGAATAAGTTTTGAGATGAATCCTGAGAGTCCCGACTTCCTGCTTATCATTTGCCACTGCAATATCCTAGCCTTCCATCCCATTGGGTTTGCAAATGCAACCCTCATTAATCTTGCTGCCCTGTACAACATTCTCCGAGCCAAACACGAGTCAGATAGTATGTGATTTGTGGACTCTTCAGATCTGTTTTCGCAACATTGACACCATGAAGCCAATTGGATGCCTCTGCTCCTTATATTTTCATCTGTTGGCAGGCATTCATGCCACGCTTTCCAGCAACACATACTGATTTTTGTTGGCAAAATGTTCTGCCATATGAAATCAGTTACTGGGGTGACCGCAGAGCTTGCCCTTACAGTCTCCCAGGCTGATTTTACAGTGAATTGTCCATCCTGTGTAGGTTTCCAGATGATTATGTCCGGTCCAGCGTGTTCAGTAGGAGCTATCATATCTAGGATCTCCTCCGCTATTTCATGTCCAACTGCTTGTGTTAGTGCCAGAGCTTTCCATGCTCCATCCTCTGCAAAATCAGATATGAGAGCTCGATGTCCAGGCACTTCATCAACTCTTATGGCAAGTGGGCCGGTTTCCATCCATTTATCAAACCAAAAGCTTGAATTGCTCTTTCGGACAATGAGTTTCATATTCTCCAAAACCTCCTATTTATGCCTCATAATATGCTTCCAAGCTCGTGAATCAGCTGGCTTTGTTTGTCTGATCAGTATTGGCTCAATTCTGTTATATTTGGCAGCCATATATCTCTTCCACAGACTATTCCCAACCAACATAGCATAGCTTCATCCCTAAGTATTTCTAGATATCTTTCATATCCCGGAGTCCAATCCCCCCTTTTGATGTTGGACTGCACAGGCTTTGCCATCTATTCCAATGAAGCTTGTTTTTGCCCTCTGTTTCTCCCCAGAAAAAGTTAGCCATCAACTTTCTTATTTCAGTCAAAGCCCATTGGGGTAGATTAAGAGTAGCCATAATGTGGATTGGCAGGCTGCATAGGACATGTTTAATAAGGATGAGCCTTCCTCCGTGCGTCAAGAGCCTGCCTTTCCACCCTGCCAATCTCACTCTTATCTTTCTGAACACAAGCTCCAAAGCTTCTCTGTTTAGCCTTCCTGAATAGATTGGTGTGCCAAGGTAATTCATGGGGAAAGTACCATATTGGAAACCTGTCATCTGCATGATTCTATGCCTTCTTGATATACTGATGTACTTAGACATAAAGAGGCAGGACTTTGCACTGCACATAGATTGGCCAGCCCAATCACAGTAGGTCTTGATCTGTTGCATCAGTCTTCTTACTGATCTGGAATCCCCACCTGCAAAGATTAGAATGTCATCAGCATACATTAAATGTGAAATAATAGGGGAGCTTACAGGATGAGTGTAGTGTGCAATGGTGCCATCTTCAAATCCTCTATGCAGGAGCTGTGAGAGGGTGTCCTGGACCAGGATGAAGAGATAAGGGGAGAGAGGGTCCCCTTGTCTTAGACCCCTGCCAGATTGGAAAAAACCGTGGGATACACTAGCCCTGGGTAGCGGTGCGGGCGGTGCCGAAATAGCCCGTACCGCGTCCCGCCCACGAAAGTTGCAGTTTCGAAAATTTATACCGTGAACCGCCCGCGAAGAGCTGTTACCGCACCGCGAAATATTGGTGGTGTGGTGCGGTGCAATGCGGGTGTTACCCGTATGATAAAAAGTGTTACCCACGTCCCGCCCGCTAACAAATGCGAGTACAAAAATAGCGCCAGCGTCCGCCCGCTTACCCGCACGGGCGCGGCGGGTCTAGCGGGAGCAGGCGGGTGCGGGCGTAGCGGAATTTACCGCAACCGTTTCCCAGGGCTAGGATACACCACCCAGTTGGACTGTAAACCACTGCCCCTTGATGCAGCGCATGATCAGCTTCACTCTGTCCTGCCTAAATCCTTTGGATCTCAACACTGCTTCTAGGAAATCCCATCTAACCCGGTCAAATGCCTTAGACATATCAACTTTGAGCATCACATTTCCTCCAGCCCTTTTTTTGTGCAGAGAGTGGGATATTTCTTGAGCCAAACTGATGTTCTCAAAAATGTTGCGGCCTGCAATGAAAGTTCCTTGTTCCTCCATGACTAATTCCATTATATGAGGTTTCATTCTTGTAGCAATAGTCTTGGAGATGACTTTATATAGCACTGTACTCAAGCTTATAGGCCTGAACTTGTCAAAAGAGTCTGGATTATTTGTCTTAGCAATCAAGGTGATAGTGTTTGTGGTAAACATTCTAGGTAGATCTCTGCCTGCAAAGAACTCTTGCACTGCTCTTATGAGGCAAGGCCCTGTAATGATCCATGTGCTTTTAAAGAAACCAGAGCCAAATCCATCCGGACCAGGCGCACTACTGTTCGGGATGGTCCATAAACCCTCTTTGATTTACAGATCTGTAGGCACCTTAAGGATCTCATTGTTGCCCTATTCTGAGAGCTTGTGTCTGAATAATGTGTCTAGTTCCCCATCAGCAGGCAGATTACTATTGTTTGGACAGGAGAGAAGAGTCTGAAAGTGGTTTATTGCTTCTTCATGTATCTGTCTATGTCCTACAAGCAATCTTCCATCACTGAGCTTCATTTTTGAGATGAACTTCTTGTTCTGTCTAGCCTTGAGCACCGAATGATAAATGTTTGTGTTCTTATCACCATTCTGCAGCCACGCTTTTTTTGATAGTTGTTGTAGTCGAATAAGCTCCCTATTTTCCCAGTAAATTAACTCATGCCTAGAACTCTGGTAGGCAATCTCTGTAACTTCTGAAAAACCGTGTTGCAGCTCAATATCTAGTCGTTCCACCTCCTGTTCTAGGGTTCTGATGTGCTCCTCTGTTCTCCCAAAGACTGACTTGTTCCAATTTCGTAGTGCAGATCTCATTATCTTCAAGTTTCTCCCCAGTGAGGTCAGCCCTGATAATCCTAAGTTGGCCTCCCATACCTCAGATACCAATTGGTGAAATGATTCAGCTGTTGACCACATCTCAAGATATCTGAATTGCCTTTGACCATGTCTCAGTTTGTACTTTTGTCTGTAGAAGGAGGGCGCTATGATCTGATGTTTTGCGTCCCATTAACTTGTAGAAACTTAGGGGTTGCAGGCGAAGGAATTCAGCATTAACTAGCATTCTGTCTAGGTGAGCCCATGTGCGGTGCTGTCCTGCATGACCATTACACCAAGAGAGTTGCCTGCCAACTAGTTTCAGATCCATTAAAGCACATCTATGAATTAGGGTGTTGAATTCCTGCATTGGCGCTGATGCTCTGTGGAAGCCCCCCCTCCTCTCTGTGTTAGATCTTAAGACATTGAAGTCTCCTGCCAATATCCACGGGAGACCAACTGGGTGTATACCTTCCAGGTGATGCCACAGATCCCGTCGTAGAATCATAGAGCACTTGGCATATACAAATGTAAGTACAACCTCTCCATCATCACTTTTCCAGATTCCTGTAATGGCTTGCTCATGAATATTGATCACCTGAAAGTCCACCTTTGTCCTCCACATAATCCATAATTTCCCATTCTGATCCGCATTTGTTGTTGAGTTGGAGAATCCAAGAGAGTGAGATAGGTATCTGATCTTCCTGTTCTGCACAAACGGCTCTGCAATAGCAAGGATATCCAATTGATGAATCCTTGCCCACTTTTTCATGTATGGTTTAGATCTCCTCAGCCCTCTGCTGTTCCAAAACATGACTTTGCTGGATATTATATTCCAGCTTAGTGCTAGATGGTGGTTTTGGTCTAAAGCTTGTAGCTTTTGACAGTCCTGGTGATTCTAGCAGACTTTCTTAGTTGCTTTGGAGACACCATATAACCCTTAACACCAGCTACAGATTTTGTGTGAGATATGCTCTCATCAGTGTCTGAGTCATATAGTTTGAGTCCTTTGATGCATGCTTTCCTTCCAATTACATCACCTTCTGATCTTGTCTTTTCTGGTAATGGAGCTCGATCTAGCTGTCGCCAGAATCGCCCTGCATCACAGTCAAGATCTCTGTCCATGTTCTGTATCTGCCACTCAACCAATTCATTTGTTCCCTTATCCATTTCAAATGCGCTGTCAATGTTGTCAGCATAGGTTTCCTGTAGGATGTTCAGCTCTTCTAGTAAGTTCGGCTCTTGCGGTTGCATCACCGATTCTTTGGTCTTGCTCCTCCGTGAGTATAGGATTGGAGCCTTCTCAGACCCTAAGGTACCTTTTTCAACCTCTGGTGCACTGCTAAGTTATGTACCTCAAGGCTGTTCAACAGTGCTGTAGTCAGCGGTGCCTCTGCAAAACTCTGTGTTGGATTTGCACTGCACTGCTTTATAGCACCAGCCGGCGTGAGGCATTCCTCCAAGCTGTTAATCAGGGTTCCAAAAATTTCCTTGCACAACACTGATGTTGTCACCTGGGGTTCCAAGCATTTACCTATGCCCACATGGCAATTTTCCTGTGCAGTGCCTGTTATTGGCTGCCCACTAGCAGCTGCAAGTGGATCCGTGCTAACACCAATACATTGGTTGCCATCCAATTCTGTGGTAAGCTCTTCTACTTCCAGGTTTATACTTCCAGTTCCATCCTTACTTTCCAGTGGAATTTCTGAAGAGTCAGCCTTGGTCATTTGCTCCTGGGCCGCCGTAGGGGTTGGTTGATCACTGACGTCAAGTATTATAGGCTGGAGCTGTTTCTTCGTTGCTTGGTTCAGTTCTGGCCACATCTTCTCATCTAGGTGGTAGTCTGCTATTTCAGTACCATTGATTATTGCCATTGCCTTGTGCCAAGCCTTTGACTCCTCTCTTACCCGAATGGGGTACTTCCCGGTTGCAGTTTCCAGAGCTAGATTTGGCATGGCCATGTGCAGAGCCTTCTTCCTCACCAGTATCCGGACTGAATCATAGTCTGAGTAGCCACTAGCTCCTTCATCCATTTGAATGAGCCTGCCAATAGGTGCTATCAGGTCCGTGAAGATACGTTTATTCCAGCAGTGTACTGGAACTCCCGACAGCAGATCCACCTGTCGTTCGGGTGCAGTGATGCCTCTGGAGACCACCGATAGAGGCCTTTCAGACCCAATCCGCACCACCTGCCAGTGTCCCGTAGAAATTCTAGAACCTCTAGCTCCGACGAAGTTCTGATCAATACCTGAGACCCAGGTAGAAGTGAGACAGTGACCGCTTCTAGCCCCTTGCAGCCTTTAATATCTCGATGGATTTGCTCTCGCGATGTTCCCTGCAGCGTCGCTACCAGACAATACTTTAGCCACTCCATCTCTTCTGTGGTAGGCTCCGCGGTGATGACCAATTCTTCCTGTGTCGGCGCCTTGGTGACGCCTTTGGCTTTCTGTGGTTTCGCCGCTGGTTTTTGGCCCTGGGTGGCAGAGCCTTTGGGATATCTTGCCACATTCGCTCGCAGAGCAAGCTGGCCGTGCTTTAGCTCATTCAGTTTCAGCAGTGTTCGCCTGATTCCATCCATAATTGTTTTGAATTTGACGAACCCGAATCTGTTGCCGGCTTTGTCAAGCTTTTTCGGGATGGTAACTCTCGTTACCTCGTTTAGCTTCTTAAAGCTTCGTCGGAGAGTCTCATCTGTAGTGTCATCCAGATAGTTAGTGATGAAGAAGGAGACCCCTTCATCTTTCAGGGTTTGGTCATCTATCCAGAATTTCCGGCCACTGGAATTGAGGGTTTCTTTCCTGCAGCCTTGGATGATTCCGCTTGGAGCAGTGGGCTTCGGGTCACCCATGTCCGCCGTCTGAAACCGGCACAGGATGTGCACGTGTGCAGTGAAGCAGTGTAGCGATGGTGTAGTTCTAGTGAGAAGGTAGAGAAAAAAGTTATGTGAGAGAATGTAGTGGACTTCCTAGTATCTTGGTCTCTTGCAAAATCTGAATCTACAAACCCGACTAGATTCAAACTGTTAGCTCTTTTTTTAGAATTCAAGCCTACACTAGTCATGCTCTTAATGTACCTTAAGGTCCATTTCAGAGCTGTTCAGTGATCTCGGCCAGGATCAGACATAAACTAATTTAATAATGAAATGACAAAGGAGATATCAGGTCCATTAGTTACATAGCATATATCGGAGATCCCAACACATCAGAAATGTCAAAGGTTGGTTAAAATGTCCTGCAAAGGTCATTGCCACTGGTTTGCTATCCTACATTTGAAACATTTTAACCAACCTTTGCAACTAAGCAATCTGATATATCTTTAAAGAACACCTATCTATATCTCTTATTATTTCCATTCCAAGGATTTTCTTAACTTCTCCTAAGTCTTTCATATCAAAGGTTGCATCCAATTTCACTAAGTTCTTTAATCCTGGCTTTGGGTTTGCTAATAAAGAGCATATCATTCACCTCTAATAGTAAATAAACCTGCTCATTCCCATAATCAATAAAGTAAAAGCATAAATCATACCGAGTACCCAGGAAACCAAGTTGTATCATATATTGATCAAATTTCTTATATCATTGCATGGGTGTCTGTTTGAATCCATATAAAGATTTTTTTCATCAAAACAACATTATTTATCTACAAATTCTAATGGCTTATCCATAAAGACAGTTTCATTTAAATCTCCATGCAAGATTCTAACATTCATTTGTTTTATTTCCAAATTAAAAAAAATAGCACATGTTAACATCATTGTAATGGTCTTATATTTAATCACAGGTGAAAACACTTCAATATACGACACTTATACAACACTACCTCTGAGAGTAGCCCTTGGCTACAAGCCTTGCTTTAAATCTGAAAGGATCAAAAGAAGTTACACCTGATTTGACCTTATACAACACTTACACCCTATTACCTTCCATTGTTGTGGACTGGGTACCAATTTCCAAGTCCTGTTGGCATGGAGTGAGTCCATATCCTCCTTCATGGCTGGTTTCCACTTCTCTACATCTCTACAGCTCACAACTTCACTATAATGATCTGGTTCTGTCCTAACCACCTCTGTAGTTGCAACCGAAGGAATGAAGTTTTTTTTGTGAGTGTCAATAGTGTCGAAACCATTTTGGCTCTACTAATCAATGAGATCCATGTAAGGCGACCCCCTCCCCCCACATGAACCAATTGAAACTCATGCCAACAATTTCTCGAAGGGGGGCCACGGTCGTGGCATAAACGAATTGTTTGCACCCAATGAGAATTGAAACCTAGAGCTCTTCTGAGAATTCAGGCCATCCACCACCAGGCTAACCCTCTGGGGTTAAAAAGAATGAAATTTAATTCATAAAAAGTGTAATTGGTGTTAGGTTTAGGAATTCTTCTCTCTCTGTCTCTGTCCAACTGATAATCTGAGAGGTTCAGTTGCTGAAATTGCTTAGATATCTCCTCTTTACCTTGGCTGGTTGAAGTTGAAGGTCCACACCTTCTTCTTCATGACTTGTTTCAGTATCAGCTACTCTCTTCCTTGGAGCCTCCACCTCAATTTCTACCTGGGTGGATGGTTGTCAGGTTTGGAACTCTCTTGACCTGCAACATTCTTAGCATTCTCTAAAACACATGGGAATTAAAATTCATTGAATATGACATCCCTATTAACTATAACTTTCATCCCACCAGCACTCCACTCTAACAACTTGTAACCCTTAGTTCCTTCTTGATATCCAATGAAAATGCATTTAGTAGAGCTAAGTCAGGTGTTGTCCCAGTCCATAGTTCCTCAGGTGTTTTATAGTTAATAGAGCTAGAAGTTGATTTGTTAATCAAATAAACAGTAGCATATAAGGCTTCCCTACAAATTCTTTTTCCCAATCGTGATGTGATCAAAAAACATCTAACTTTATTTAATATTATTCTATTCATTATGTCTACCACCCCCATTTTGTTGGGGTGTTTTCCTAACTATTTTGTCTTATAACGCTAGAATCAGTACACAGTTTATCAAAAGCTTTATTACAAAACTCTAATCCATTGTCCGCCCTTAGTATTTTTAACCTTTTATTTGTTTTGAATTTTCAAAAACACTTTCCACTAGTGGAACGTGGATAAAGTTTCATCCTTCCGAATGCACATATTCAAGTGGTTCTTTAGCTAGATGTTTTCCTTTAGGGAATTTGATCCCATGTTGCTTGCCATAAACACATGTTTCACAAAAAAAAAAAAAAGAATATGAGGTAGGCACAAAACCAAGTTATTCAGATTTAGCTAAAGCATTAAAACTTTTCTGCCCTATATGCCCTAACCCCAAGGCTCAAGTGATAGATATTATATACATTTAAATTAGAGGGTACACATACAGTTTCCACAGAATTCACACGCACAGTAACCTTCCCATTTAAGACATACAAGGTTTTAGTTCATGTACCTCTCAGCATGACTTTGTTATTTTTATAAATAATTAGTACCTTTATACAATTAATAACAACCCATATCCTCAAAGTAGGGGTGGACTTTCCAAATTCGGAATTCGGAATTGCCCATTTTTTATCCGATCCGTATTTTGTTCGGAAGTGATATTTGATTTTCGTTCCGTTCCGTATTGGAATTCGAAATTCAGAATTTGGAATTAGTAATTCAGAACGATGTTCGGAAATTCGGAATTTCCGAACAATAATAAAAAAATTCAAAAAAAGCATTTCGAAAAAAAGAAAAAAAAATGAACAAGAAGTTTAATTATAAAAAAAAACTGAACTATGTAACTAAAATAACACAAAATTTGACTTAAATAGTTTCAGTTATTGACCTTGAATCCCTTAATCAGGATATAGAACCACAAGTTTAATTAATACAATACATTTCTTCCACAAACTCAGTCATTTCTCTGCATCAACATCATCTTCCCATTTAATAGGAACAATAACACTTAGACTGAAGCCATTAATGCTTTTTCACACTACATCAAAAATTCAATATTCGAACTCAAAAGATACCACCTAAAATTTTTAGCACAACTAGGCTTGGGCGTTCGAAATTCGAAAATTCGGAATTCTGAATAGCAATTCCGATTTCGATCCGAATTGAATTCGGAATCAATATACAGTTCCGAATCCGATCCGAATTTCCGAATTGGATTTCGAGTTCGGAATTCAGAATTCGGAACTGTTCGGAATTCAGAATTCGGAACTGTTCGGAATTCAGAATTCGAAACTGTTCGAAATTCAGAATTTCGAAATTCCGAACATCATTTGGCCACCCCTATGCGTAGCCAATCTCAAATCATTAATATTTTATATAAATATGTTTAAATTTTTTAGAAATTCAAAAAATATTATTTTAGAACCAAATACTGTATTTCCAGTTCCTACTAACATTATTCAAGCAAGGAGGTTCCTTCAAATTGGCATACCATCTGCACCTAATGGCACTGTTTCGTTTTTTTGACTGTTTATTCATTGTTTACTTTATTTGTTCAAATGGAGTCTAGAATAGGACAACCTTTGGACCTATGCAAAATTTCCCCGTGTTTCCATAGTGGAACAATGTCTGAATCAGTGCATTAACCTTCAAATAGAGAGTTCATTAGAGCCAGGAATACGGAATAAGCCAAATGTGATTTTCGAATTATTTTGAAAATCGCATTCCATTTCTAAAATAATTTCGGATTGAATAAAAAATTCCAAATTTTGAATTCCGAACCTATTCATTTGGCTCGGAGTTGGATTTTCCTACTTATATCCTGTAACTCAACCTTCTTGATTATTTCTCCTGCTTTTACCTCATCGCTCATGTTCCTAGATTAACACCATGAGATCCCAAGTACTGATCGTCTGGTGATACATGGCAAACGGAGATCATATGCATCCGGATCCCTGCAAAATATATGAGTACAGATCAGTGAAACATCACGACAACACAAGAAATATCATCTTTGCTCTTCCTTGCAAGTGCTTCGTTAATCAACTCTTCTGCGGCTTCTTGGCCATTTTCGAATCCTCGGATGCAATCAACAG
Organism: Pinguicula moranensis; assembly: GCA_028565015.1. Classification (NCBI taxonomy): domain Eukaryota; kingdom Viridiplantae; phylum Streptophyta; class Magnoliopsida; order Lamiales; family Lentibulariaceae; genus Pinguicula; species Pinguicula moranensis. Next base: position 103,059 of record JAOWBN010000004.1, on the reverse strand, counting down.
CTTCTTGGTTTCCCATCACCTGCAGAGGCAACAAACATAAGATGTTCTTCAGGAGGAGGGAGTCTAATTTTCGAATGTTAAGTGTTTCCATGGTCACACTTATGTACACTGAATTCACCTTCCACAGGCCATCACTTGCAAAGATAACGAATTCTGCATCTTCATCTATTTTCTCTACGAAGATATCAGGTTCTGCTGTAATGTGATCCTTAAGCCTCTCATCTCCAAAAGCCCTTGTCATTGCCAACTGACCATCAACTCGTGGAACATTCCCTGTGAAGAAGAAAAACTGTAATATGCAGTTTAATGGTTCAGTTAAAGCCAATAGTACCTGGCTTTTTGGACACAAAACCCCCTTTGCTTTCAACCATTTCCTTCTCCTTCAAAGGATCATGATCCTTCGTAATTGGTTTTGCTTTACCATTCCTACAGAGTACGGCTCGGGAGTCGCCAACATTAGCTACAATCAGCTTCTCCCTATCGATCAGGATTGCTGTTACAGCGGTGGAGCCTCCCATGGATCCAGACACATTGTCAAGGATATCTTCATCTGTGGCTTGATATGCTCGCTTAACCGCTACTTTGGGATTTGTCCAAAAATCAGACTAGTCATCCAACATCAATCATAATCAGTCCAAAAGCTAAAGATCCTGATAAATGTGGGAATCCGAGATGAATATCAAACTTGGTGATACCTACCTCATTGAGTATATTATCAAATAGGTGCTTTTGCAAGTAGTTTGCGACCTGTGAACCAGAATGGCCGTCAAAAATCGCATATAACCCCAATTCATGACCGTCCTTTTCTTGATTTGTCGCAACCAAATAATCCTCCATTCCATGATCCATTTTTCCTTCAACTAAATGATAACCATGGGAGACCCGCCGCTTCAGTTTCTGACTTGTGACTTGTGGTTTTTCATTTGGGGCAGTGGTGAACTCAGTGTCTTGTCCATCATCTTCCTCATCACTTTCCTCCTCAGCATCTTCATCTTCGCCGGAGTCGGGCCTATCCCCCTGAAACAAAGCCAGACAGAACGTGTAGTCTATAGACTACAAAGACGCACAAAGAATTCAAGAAAAATCGGAGCAGGTCCAGACCTTTGTGAGTGCCACGGAAATATCATCGGGAGTTCCGGTTCTCTGCATAAAAAGAGTGAGGGTTTTGAGCTGTGAAAATAGCAAAACGAAAGTTCTACCTTCTTTTCCATGTTATTTGCCTAGCATAGCACCCACAAGAAACACAGGCAATGCATAACTGAGAAAGAACCAACTCCAGCAAAATCAAGGCCTCGTTCCATTAGTTGTCTGTCTTTTTCGACCTTGTGTGCGAACACTGGGAGACGCCTCCGTTCGGCTTGAGGTTGGCAAGATAAGCACTACAAACCCCGAGAAAGGCAATCACACACAGTGCTACCGCGTACCGCCTATTCAGCCGGTTCACCCCAGCAAGATTTCACGGTTCATTTTTCTCCCTCTAAATCTCACCCACCGAGACAGCTCATTGCACAGGTCGGAGAATTCGGCCAGAGTCTTTATTGAAGGAACGAACGGAACGAAATTACCTTTATTTTGATAACATCTCCAACTCCATCTCCATGGTGACTAGAAGTTGAGCTCCCCCTCTGCAAGTGAAAGATGGCATTTTCTGGTTAAGACGCAACAACAGGTCCAATTAATCACGGGCATCAGAGAGAAGTCAGAAGCATACCTTAACGGCCATCAATGCCGAGCCATTCACATCCATCAGCACCTTCACCGGAACCAGAGCACTAGATCAGTGCGTATCCTGTGTCGTGATTGCAAAGTGAAGCACGGAGTTAGTTATGAAGTAAAAGACCATAATACACGTGGCGCGAAGGCTAGTGAGGCGGCGAACCGAGTTCTGTTTTGGTGTCTTTCCGCCGCCTGCCGCCGTTTCTTCGACTTATATGTCCTCTTTTTATAGTAATATCCCTTTAGTTTATCGCAACGAACAACGTGAATCAGAAAGAGAAATGATAATCGCTTAACGAATTCCAAATATCCAACAATCACCCTAATGTAATTTGTAGCACATCACACAAACAAATAACAAATCACAATGCACACACACACATACATAATCACTGCGCCAAACGACACTGTTCAATTTCCTAGTGGACCAAAAAGGAAACCGAAAAGAACTCACAGTCCACGGACTCTTGACATTGTGGAGATTCAGAAAAAAACATTTCAAGCAGCCTCCTCTTCTTCTTCCTCCTCGTATGCTTCCTCATCAGCAGTAGCATCCTGGTACTGCTGATACTCGGCCACGAGATCGTTCATGTTGCTCTCCGCCTCAGTGAACTCCATTTCATCCATTCCCTCGCCAGTGTACCAATGCAAGAAAGCTTTGCGTCGGAACATTGCAGTGAATTGCTCGCTGACACGCCTGAACATCTCCTGAATTGAAGTGGAGTTGCCAATGAAAGTAGATGACATTTTCAGTCCCTTGGGCGGAACATCACAGACACTGGATTTCACATTGTTGGGGATCCACTCCACGAAGTAGGAGGAGTTCTTGTTCTGGATATTGATCATTTGTTCATCAACTTCCTTGGTGCTCATCTTACCCCGGAACATCGCTGATGCGGTCAGGTAACGGCCATGGCGTGGGTCCGCTGCGCACATCATGTTCTTGGAATCCCACATCTGCTGAGTCAGTTCGGGTACTGTAAGAGCCCTGTACTGCTGGGAGCCTCTCGATGTTAAGGGTGCGAAGCCAACCATGAAGAAATGAAGCCGTGGGAACGGGATGAGATTGACAGCTAGTTTCCTGAGATCAGAGTTCAGTTGGCCAGGGAACCGGAGACAGCATGTGACACCACTCATGGTCGCGGATATCAGGTGGTTTAAGTCACCAACTGAAATTAGAGCAGCAAACATGAATTGGGTTTAGAAACACCACAATGCATTCATTAATTAGACTGTGAAAACAAATCAAAGGGAAACGTGAACATACAGGTAGGAGTTGCGAGCTTCAGAGTGCGGAAGCAAATATCGTAGAGAGCCTCATTATCTAAAACCATA
>JAOWBN010000004.1:48169-68122 GCA_028565015.1 Pinguicula moranensis | reverse complement strand
CATCTGTGTGACTACCTTCACTTGCAGGAATGGTATGCACTCTCCAAAACTTTAGCAGAGAAGGCTGCGTGGGAATTTGCAGAGGAGAATGGCCTTGATTTGGTGACTCTGCACCCCGGTTTTGTTACCGGCCCTCTCTTGCAGCCAACTCTCAACTTGACATCACACTGGATTTTTAATCTCATTAAAGAAGGTAACCACCTTTTTCTATCATCTAAAAACAAGCATTGAATGACAGTACCAATGTGTAAACAAACAGTAGCTGTTCTTCACAAGAACGCTGGACTCCACATGAACATCATCAAACATCTTTAAATTCCTGAAAAGCAACAGGATTGGTTGAAAAATAGAAAAATCAACATCTCTGAGAATATATCAGAAGTGAGAGCATGCCCAAATTTGGTCATATACTCTTGACAACAGAGTGTTGAAGAAGAAAAGTTATGTAGAATGCTGCTCCAAGGTAACAAAGTTTAGTCCCATTTGTGCAGGAAAGCAGGTATATCCCGACCATCACTACATCGATGTAAGGGACGTAGTTCTAGCTCATATTCTAGCATTAGAGAATCCTTCAGCAAACGGCAGATACCTGCTGGTTGAAAGAGTAGCATATTCTGATGATGTTCTCCGGATTCTGAAAAGGATTTTCCCCTCTCTCGACCTCCCTCCCATGTTGTATAAGAAACATCACAAAGTTTATTACATGTTGCTGATCAAATACTTCTATGCTAACTATGTTTCAAACTCATCTATTTTCTTTGCTTTACAGTAATGAGGAGCCCGTTGATCCTCCTTATCGTGTGTCTAAAGAGAAGGCAAAAGGGTTGGGCCTCGACTTCACTGATTTTGATGTGAGCCTGAAGGACATGGTAGAGAGTTTGAAGGAGAAGAAGTTCATCAGTTTCTGAACAACCAGTGCATCCATCAACCATACCACTTGATGAGAGTATGTTACAGACACTTCTGTTATCATCACAAAGTACACATCCTATTTGAGTACCTTAGTAAGGGTATGTTCACATTGGGTTATAACCATTGATTCTGTTGAGTCCTGTTGGCCACATAGGAATTTTCGTGTGGAGTGATTGTAATACCAGTTTTATTCGTGATAACTCATCCTGAGTCGCCAGTAAAATCCCATTGCTTGTCTTCAAACAGAACCTGAACAATAACAAGAACATTAAGTCAAGCAAAATGATATATCGAAAAAAAACCTCAGTCAGCTAATTCAGTCATGGAGTTAAAATTACAACTCAGAGAATTTATCTAACAACTGAAATTAACCATTGAAGAAGATCAATATTCTCCTGTCATGTTATTAAGGTTATCTCCAATATTCGTCGTGCCATTGATATATTATTTTCGCGTTATCTGTTACGGCATTTTCACACTAAATTCTTTTTTAAACTAATATTAACCCCAACGGGTTGTCCTGATGGTTTGGAATATCCCCATGATTCTCCTTATATGCGGGAGGTGATCTGCCCGGAAAGCCGTACAGGTGGGTCCCTGTGGACTAGTAGGCAATTAGCTGAATATCGATGCATAACCAAAAACAATGTCTGCATCGCATCTATTGTAAATTTGGCCCCAGTTTTTTTATTTTAATTTATTATTTCTTTTATTCCATCATATACTTATATATATTATAATTATATATTAACTCTTTAATAATTTTACTTTAGTTTAAATGATAATTAAATTAAATTAGGACTTATTATAATAAGGGTATGGTTTGTGTAATATTTAATTAGGAATTGCGCTTAAATTTGTTTTGATAATTAAGATTTGTATTTGTATGTTGTGTAGTATTGGGATATTTTAAAAAAATTAGCCAAATTTTGGTTCCTTTATTCAAATTTAAATAATACAAAAAATTCTATTAGTCTCCGTATTTTAAATATATATAATACTCAACTAAACAGAATTTTCCTACTTATTAAGTAAATTATCCTTTTTCGTAGCAGTCTTGTAGAAAAGTGTTTTGGTTTATTGTTGGAAAATTCTACCCAAATTGAACATTTTGCACAAACATAAATTCAATATTGGGCATTTGTACAATTTTTCCAAAAGTGGCGTGGATTAACACGGAATGTGAGAGGAGGAGGCCGCCACCCCCCTGCAATGGAGGAGCTAAGGTCCCCAAATAAATTCAAAATCTTGATACTAGGAGTGACAATTAGGAATTTCGAGACAAGAATAAATTATTCCCGTTCCCGTCCCAAAATTTTTCGGGAACGAAAAACAGCTCTCGTTCCTGGACAGAAGTCCTAAAGTCCCAAAATTGGGACTTCGATAATCCCAAATTTCCGAATTCTAAATTTGCCTAAAATTAAAATTTGGGACGAGAATAGGTTGTTCCCATTCCCATCCCGAAATTTTGTTGGGAACGGAAAACTGTTCTGTTCCCGGACCGTATTCCCGAAGTCCCAATCCTACTACACATTCAAAAGTAGCATGTCAAATTCCTCCTGCTTTAAGAAGTAAGCTATAAGAACTAGTCAAGCTACTAATTTATGAAATTATGAGACCAATACGCTGAAGAAACAATTCATTCTACTAACTTAAAGCAAGCACGGTGATATCTCCCACTTCGAATACAGGGAATGTAGCAAACTTACACAGCAGAAGATTATGTAAAACAATGCAAGCCAAAAGTGAACTAAGGCACATCTGAAGGAGTCATAGGAAAGAAAAAAAATACAACACAGACTTGCGTCTCAATTACCATTTTGGGATACAAATACAGAGAACGGAAGAAGATGAAGCATCTTCTAGTTCAGAAACAATATGAGGTTATCCAGAATGGACATCCATCAATGAAGAATACACAAAGAACATTCCTACCTCGTGATTGTGAATCTGTTGAAGCTGTTGACCCTGCCGAATTCCTCGAATGCATTCGTGAAGATTGTTGACCATGTTGCATGACTGGTTTCAGGGCTTGCAGTGAAATACATCCTCAAATGCTGCAAACAGTAAGATGTACCAACAATAAGTGAAGACACGATCAGACAAATGAAGAGCTCACCAGAAGGACAGAAAGTACAACCACCGTTTATTTGAAAGTGATTTTCTATGGACAAGAGTGATCAGGTGAGAAAATGCAGACATACATTAAACTGAGTAAGACAATAAGCAAGAAGATGCAGTAAAGAAACATAAAAAGAAATAGTTGAGTATCAAAATTACTCGAGATTGTGAATCTGTTGAAGTGGCAAAATTCCTATTAATCTTCTTTGCAGTTACTCAACATCCTGACTCAAACGACGAGAGCCATCGGTGGTTCTGGTTGTCCCTTGCTTCTTATGTTTCTTGCTCTTAGCTTTCTTCATCTTCATTCGGCGTTTTTTCTCGTTGGAATCAACCCATGCATAATCAGATGGTATGCTGAAAGGATCAACTTCGTCTTGGAAGTTGCGGGACTCACTGTCACTTGACTGGCCTCCACGGCTTCCTCTCATCCATGAAATCCATGACGTAGAACTTTCAGACTCCTTGTACTTGGAATCTTCCAAATGTGTAGGGCTAGAAGGAGGGGTTGAGAATTCCTCCATTGGCTGAAGCTCCTCAAACTTTGTAAATGTCACGAGTACACGTATTGTAGGGACAATTGGGATGGCAATCTGTATGTATATTAACCCATTCGTTAGTTATAGTAGCACCGTAGGCATGCAAGATGATAACTCTAAGTCTAAAATCGAAACCTATTGATGCCCAATAATCTACAAGCCCATGGAATCAACCAAAAGGTAATGGCAAGCACAACTATTAAGCAACAGACAAACAATAACTCGAGAATCATTCAGCGAGTAAAAATACAGTTAAGTGCTTCAATACGAGGTTCTACAGTTCTATAAGAATAGACGATGGTAAAGATGGAGGCATTTGGAAACGGAAAGAACTTGGTTCCAAAAGTATCAACTAACTCTGATAAAAATAGCTCAGCACTTGCACAGATAAATCTAAACAGATGATAAAAATAACCATATCATATCTTTGAGAACTCGCTCCTGGAATCCATTTTATGTACTTTCTGACAAAGCGCTGACCAAGATTATTAACTATTGACTATGATAAGACTTAAGAGACAAAACAAACTCATTAGTTGGCCGCAGAACTAGTGATGACTCTTCTCTGAATACTAAATTACAACTCAGGGTTGATTTACCCAAAAAAAACAAAGTACTCGGGGTTGATTATTGGAGAACTCGGTGATGCAAGACGCATGGTAGTCTATGCATGATCTAATGACAAAAAAAGAGTTGAAGATGTACAAAGAAATCTCTATGGGCACGGGATATTAGGCATATATTTTTTTATGTCAAATAGGGATTAAACCTATCCCCATTAACCAGCTCACAGAAAGAAACAGAGCATCATTGCAACACTCATGTGTTGGTAAGTACCTTGACAGGAAATGTGCCTGGAGGAAGTTTTGTAGTCAAAAGTTCCCGCAGTCTTCTGATTGCTTTGACCTTATTAGCCAGTATATCAAGCAATGGCAAGAGTTCTTCAGTTTTCAATGGAAAATCAGGTGTCAACCACAAAACAGGTCTCAGACCCTTTTTGTACTCACTCTCATTCTTTGTCTCTGAAGCGGCCACTGTCTTGTTTTTCTTCTTGCCACTTCTATCTTTTGACTTTTTGAAGTCGATATCCTCCCTAGCCACCTCAGATGATGATCTGCGACTGTCACCAAACTTCTGCTTGCTACTGTCAGGTGTCAACTTTGAGAGCTTCTTCACAACTTTTGAATCCTCAGAATCCTCTCCCACATTTTTGGCATTCTTTCTATTCCATCCAAACCAACTCTTCTTCTCTTTGGTAGCATCATTTGATTCGGAGCTTTCAAATGAACCAGAGTCGATGTTTTCGGAGCAATCTTGCACCTCACCGTCTTCGTCCTCGCCCAAACCATCCCTCGCACGAAGTGCAGAGTCTAATTGCATTCTTTCTTCAGCAGTAAGTACATCATCAAACTCGTCATTTTCAACTCCATTAGCCAATCTATCATCATCATTAATTGCAAAAAGCTCCTCATCAGTCATAGCGCCAGGAACTCTCCTCGACTTTACACTCGCCTGGACATGAAGCATATCATAAATCTTGGCCTTCCATGCTCCAACCATCTCAGTCCTTTCCTGTCTTCTCCAATTAAGATGCGGAACAAGCTCAACCTGAGTAACATCAATTCCTGGCCTGTACATATTAGTTTGAGACATTAAAGCCACTTCATGAGCAACTTCTGCCTCAGATGGTTGAACGCCAAGCCCTTCTAAAGAATTTATGATTTCTTTATCCTTGTGAGCAAGTACAATCAAAGAGCCCGGGGGTAAAGAGACCTCACCATCACCTGAGGAATGACCCTCTCCTAGGAAGAGAAAGGTTTGATCAGAACGTTGGATACGAAATCCATCAAAGCCTGCAAGTGTCATATCTGCACGGAGATTTGAACCACGTTTCCATATTCTGTAAGTATCTGAAGGTGCGATTCGGCCAATGAATGGTATCACAGAGCTCTCAAAGTGGAAGGTTATCTCCATGTAGAAATCCTGAATTCGAGCTGCTGATGCCACAACCCTAGGAAGCCTGCGGCACCATTTTGCCCAGGCAAGGGGTTGGTAGTGCCGAGCAATTATCATGGCAATACTCTCCTCCCTTGTACAAACCGCCTCCTGCAGTGCACTCCATCCATTCTCATTTTGAAGACTCCAATCAGCACCGGCAGCCATTAAAATCTCAGCTGAGATCGCATCACGCAGCCGCACAGCAACGTGCAAAGGAGTTTCCCTACCTGGAACATCCCTCCTGTCAATCACTTTAGACACAGCATCTGCATCATCTTCAGCAGCTATAGACTCCATCTCACTATTCACTTCTCCAGCCTTTGCTAGGCGAGGGAGTGCTGAAACTATCCGTTTTAAAGTCAAATAGTCACGTCGCAACACTGCCAAATGGGCAGGACTGTGCACGTATTTTGTCAAGTCCTCCATCGAATTTTGGTACAACACACCTCTCGAGACTATTTCAATTCAATCCACTAAACTGAAACACTCCCAAGTTGCCTTCTTATGAGAATTCCAAGCTTGACAGACTCCAGCATTTGAAGCAAAACAAACCCGAATTGTGGTAACCAAAACATCTCGACCTCAAAGCCAAGGTTTCCTCCATTTCTTAACAGATTAAACTTTTTCTCCAGTAATTTCTACTAATCAAAACCTAAACCACCCCCCAACGAAACTTGCATTCAGTTCAATTCTCCCTGAAACCAGGAGGTGCAGCAAAATTAGGGCATTGACACAATCATGCAACTGGAAATAGATTTTCCACACAGAATAATGAACAACTGAGAGGTACCCGCATATCCAGATGGGTTAAGTTGCAAGGATTTCGCAGACAGATTCGCGACAACAACAGATTTCGAATCCATTTTCTCCCTCTCTCTATAACATCGATTCAGCCGGCTGAGATCGAACGAGAGAGAAAGATGTTTCGTCTGATGAACCCTTTCTCTTTTCTTCTGCAATTGTCAACTGGCATATGCTGCTTCCTGCTCCAGCTGCTAAATGCTACTACCGTTGCGTTGTTCGCTGTTTCTTGGTAGTGTTTCAGGTGTTCGCCCTCAGATTTGAGAGATATTACCTTTGTGCCATTGATCGCGTTTTGTGCTGTCGTCGTTGTCCTGGGAAAGTGGGAACCTTCCACGTGGTTTCTTGTTCCACATCATTGGAGGCCCATCCCACATTAATTGGAGTGCAAATTTTTTTGCGAATTTTTTTTGCCAATTTTGGGGTGGCGGCGGGCGGCGGGCCTCCGGCGGCGGCGGTGATGCTCCGGCATGACGATGGCGACGAGCCGACGACGGTGCTCCGAGACAGCGGTTTCGAAAAATTTCGGGGTCTCCGAGACACCTCTATTCTAAAAATAATTATTTTTTAAGTACTTACGCAAAATACCACCGCGTAAAATAGAGCATTAGCTCACTCATAATAGTGTTACCATTTGCTACAGATAATTTTTTGATAACTTTTTAATATATATATATATATATAATACTTGTAAATTGTAACATAATACAAAGTCATAGTAAACCTTTCAACAATTTCAAATCAAACAAATTAAAAAGCAAGATAAACATTAATATGCATTGGCGTCTTCATCCCATCCGTCTCCTATTGATTCACCCACGGAGAAGTGTTCGCCTGACACAAAAAATTTTGGTGCTTCAACACTACGTCACAAAAAAAAAATCACGGGGAGAGTGGGGCGTGAGCTCGGCCTGCCCCCCTCCGTCCATCCCTGATCGGTCCGGTATTGGCATCACCAATATCGTGTTAAATAATTCTGATATTGATATTTCGGAATCGATGTATTCATTTGAAGATCATTGATAATTATTTTAATTTTGTGCTTGTAATTGACTAAATTAAAATGACTATATTAAATTTAAATGCTTTAATTAATAAAGTTTAATTTTAATAGACCAAATTTTATTAAGAATAAAATAAATATGTACACTAGAGAAAGAAAACAAAATATAATCAAATCCACTATGGACCCTATGGGAATGAGCTGACTAACATGTCTTTTCTTCATCCTCCTTTAATATAACTAAAGGTGAATTGGTGCATATCTCACTTAACATTTTTGAATATTATATAGTATTTAAGTATTCAAATCATCGTCATTTAATTAATAAAATTATTAGAATTTATACATCATTATCAAATGATGCAATTTATTTTAGATCGCAATAAAAATAATCTCTTTGTATAATTATATAATTATAAGAATAAGGTTGTGTACATCTAATCCCTAAATCCTAACTGGTTGGTAATATACTGTGTAAATTATTATTATTATATATATTGGTATCGATAGAATAGCAAAATACCCATTTTTTTTTATATTCTTAATGTTGTTAGCTGACTCCCTGTCCAACGACGGATGTAGGGGGGCTTGGCCAGTGAAGCGAGTTCTTCCTTGCCTAAGCCTCATCTATGGTATGACAATCAGGATGCTGTCAGTGCTTTGAAGCTATTTCTTGATGCGGGAAGATAACTTGATGGAATTCCAACATACAGGTATAATAACTAGAACTGCTGGCATTCCCTTCTTAATTCAAGAATTCCCTCCTTTAATCACTTCTTTGTCTGGTGTACTTGCCATGAGTTGTATTTATTTGTGATACTGATGGCAACTCAAGGACTACAAAACAAGATGCATAAGTCTGTCTGGTGTAAGCAAGTTGCCCGCTGCTCTTCAATTCCTCTTGCGCTTGAGCATCTTCAATTGTGTCAAGATAAAGCTGATAACTTCTTTAAGAGTGGCTTTCCTACTTTCTTTGAAGTTCCAAAGCTCTGGAACCACATAGCGTCCACTGGGATTATATTCATTGATTTCAGTCAAGGCTGTAGCAACCGCATTATAAGCTTCGTCTCCCCATTTTTCCCGAAGGCCTTGGAGCTTTTCATCATCCTCTTCCAGCACTTCCTGCATTAAGAACAACAAGAAGTTTGTAACACTGACAAGCATCAAGCATCACAGGCTTTGACGATGGATGTCTGAGTGTATGAAATGGAAAATGTGGTGAGAATGCTACTTCATGTACCTTAGCATTCCCTCGGTCATCTTCAATAATTTTGAATGGATGCCATGCAGGTTTTTTCAGTTCATCTTGCCACAGGGAACAAAGTGTGACAGCTTCAATATCGGCCTCTCCGGGTGGGAATCTCTCCTTGCATATATGTTTAAAAGCTTTCTCATCAACTTCGCCCATCCTCTTTATGCCGATGCTGGCACGACTGCTGTTCAGCATATCACGCAAGGCCTGGAAAACAATAAAACAGGTGATGAAAATAGGATATAAAATATGACATTACATGAGAACACTGTTAAGATCAAACAGCACAAATTTATGTGGTTCATCCAAACTGGCTATTTTCACGGTGGTAAAGATTCTTTATTTCACTGTAATATTTTTTAATACAGAGTACAATAAAAATAAGAGATGAAGGCATCAAATAACGTAATTGCCCCTCCATTAATGGAACACGTTCTCCACTAGTTGAATCGGCGAAAGCTGAAGATTGAAATTCGCTCCATACATCAACAAACATATACGAGATTCATAGCATTGCTCGGTTGCTACATCAAAGGTTAGCTACTCCCATAGGAATGCAAAATATAAGAGTTACAGTATAGCCAGACAGGTGATGAAAATAGGGTATAAAAAGTCGCTACATTGATACCATACCTGTATCAATACTTTACGAGCCTCTTGCAACTCATCATTATTTTCACGCTCCTTTATAAGTAACTGCTGATTTAAGTCCTCCATATAGTCATACTTCTCCTTTTTCTCTTGTAACATCTCATTCATCTTTCTTATCTTTTCTTGGACAGCTGCATCATCGTCACCTCCCATGTGCTTCATCACCTCTAGCTTACCTTTCAGTTCTTCAATATCCATTTCTAATTTATGCTTCTCACTTCTAGTTCAAGAATATTTTTGAGTGCTACCTCCTTTTCCCTCTGCATATGATGCATACCCCATGCATATGCACACAATTAGTTATGTGTGGATTAGGATATGAAGGGTCACAGCTTTTGCTCTTCGACCAGTCTTAGGACATTTTCATCAGCTTTTCTTTGCTCCTCTGTAGCCATCTGAAGAGCGTTGTTCCGAAGATCACTCTGGCATGTAATATCACCACATCATTCTCAGAGACTAAACATGGGTGGAACAAAATAGTTAATCATTATAAGCAGGAAGGATGGAATGGTAAAACAAATAAGTTAATTGGCTGTGAGAATGTGCAAATTACAGATGCACAGATTTGTCAGAATGAAGAAAAACGTAGATGGTGATCTTTTTGTCTCGGTGTTTGTGTGGGCTGTGAACAATTTAGGGAGGAAAACTAATAACAGAATGTATCTTCATTGGAATTGCATACTTTTTCATTAGTTTGTACACATATTTAAATATATTACAGTGAGTGCTGAGAAAGGAATAATAAAGATTGTTGCTGAATGTCAATCTCTTGATTTTTGTTTCCATATTTTGTTGTAGTTGACTTGCTCTTTGCTGATATGTGCTGATTTGATGGAATATTGAATAAATCAAGAGACCATCCTAAATTAGCAGTGCGAAGTTGCAGCTTTGTAGCATTCTCGTGATTAACACCCCCGCAAGCTAAGCGTGAGATTAAATACCACATGAAGCTTGGACCTTAGAAACTCAAAAACTTCTCGAGAAAGACTTTTGGTAAATAGATCTGCAATCTGAAGCTCTAAAGGAACAAATTGTGTAGTGAGAGTACGGGCACACACCTGCTCACGAAAAATGTGATATTCAAGTTCTACATGTTTGGCTCGTTTGTGCACAACAGGATTTGTGCTTAAGAAGATAGCATTTTTGTTGTCACAAAGAAGCACGGGAGGTTGAGTAAGAGGGACACCAAGATCCTGAAGTAAATGTCGAAGCCAAAGAACTTCAGTAGCAGTGGTAGCAAGGGCACGATATTCTGATTCGTAGTTGGAACGAGAGACAATAGGTTGCTTCTTGGCACTCCAGGAAACCAAATTATTTCCAAGAAATATTGCATACCCAAAAGTAGAACGACGAGTGTCAGGGTATCCAGCCCAGTCAGCATCAGAATAAGCAATGATGAAGCCTGGATCTGAGGACGTAGTGAAGCGAAGACCCATACTGAGTGCTCCACAAACATATCGTAAAATACGCTTGACAGCCTGAAGAAGAAGGTCAGTGGGGGAATGCATATATTGGCTGACGGAATTGATGGCATAAGTTAAATCAGGGCGAGTAATATTGAGATGCTGTAGAGCACCAACAAGAGATCGATACATGGTCGGGTCAAGAAAGGGATCACCATCAGAAGATAGATATTGAGAGACAACCATGGGTGTGCTAATAGGCTTGTTGTCCAAAAGTTTAGCACAAGCAAGAATGTCCCGAGCATACTTTAACTGACTAAGCAAGAGACCATCCTCTGTGTAAGTAGCTTCAATTCCAAGAAAATATGTAAGAGCCCCAAAATCCTTGAGGGTTCAGCATGCAAGGTACTAATAAAGCGATCAAGAATAGAGGTACTGTTGCAGGTGATAATAATATCGTCCACATAAAGGAGTAGATAAATGATATAAGTGTTATGTGTAAAAGTGAAAAGAGAAGTATTGGCACGACTACAATCGAACCCACAAGAAATGTACTAAATCGATCAAACCATGCCCGGGGATCTTGTTTGGGTCCGTAGAGAGCTCTCTTGAGGTGATAAACATGGCCAAGGTACATAGGATTTATATAGCCTGGAGGTTGTTCCATGTATACATCTTCAGGCAAATATCCATTTAAAAAGGCATTTTTAATATCCAACTGACGAAGTGGCCATCCACGGGAAACAAAAATAGAGATGACAGTGCGAACAGTTGTAACTTTGACTACTGGGCTGAAAGTATCAAAGAAATCAAGACCAGACACTTAGGTGAAACCACGAGCGACAAGACATGCCTTGAGGCGTTCAACGTATCCACCAGGAAGATACTTGGTTCGAAAGACCCATTTCGATCCAACAATGTTAGTACTAGGTGGGAGAGGAACAAGATCCCATGTCTGATTTTTATGTAAGGCAGCAATTTCTTCATCCATGGCAAAAATCCAAGCGGCATGCGGCCAACCGAAACCCACAAGGCTTAGTAGAGGCTAGAAGGGCTGAGAGAAACCCAGTAGGAACCATATCTTTAACAAGGCGAGGACGAAATACTCCTCCTTTGGAGCGAGTAATCATGGGGTGAGAGTTATTTGATAAGAGTACGGAAGGATGAGAAGATATCGATGGAGGATCAAAAGAAGGAAGGATGTGCTCAGAGGAGTCAGAGTCAGGAGAAGGGACATTTGTTTCTAGGGAATGAAGGGGAGATTCTGGAGAGGATGATGATAATGATGTGATATCAAGGTGGTTAGTGGATGGAGAGAAAGATGATACAGGACATATAGGGCAAGGAGAAATGGTATGAGATTCTGAGGCTGAGAGAGGTGGAGCGGACGAATAGTCATGGTCTTTGAGGTTTTCAAGAAAGAATGAGATATCTAGGGTGGCAAGATCAGGAAGTGGTGTAATGCTTTTAAATGGGAAGCAATTTTCATTTAAACGAGTATAGCGAGTAATATAAGTACGAGATGTGATAGGATCAAGACACCGAAAACCTTTGTGGGAGGTGCTATAACCCATAATTACACATGGTAGACTTCTGGGAGAAAACTTGTTTGGAGCATAATCACATAAGCAGGGAAAGATTCGGCAACCAAATGGACGAAAGTGAGTATAATTAGGAGGAGAAGTATAGAGTAACTCGAAAGGGGATTTATCTGAGAGCAACGATGATGGAAACCGGTTGATGGTGTAGGCTGCTGTACTGAACGCATCATCCCAGTAAGTAAGAGGGATATGAGAATGAAAGAGAAGAGTAAGACCCATTTCAGTAACATGACGATACTTTCTCTCGGCTCGTCCATTTTGAGCTGGGGTATAAGGGCATTGACATTCGATGATGAATACCATGACTCGAAAGGTGATTTTTAAAGCAATGATTTGTGAATTCTGTACCAGCATCACTTTGAAATATTTGATTTGCTTGGAGAATTGTTTTTCAACAAAGGCATGAAAATGGAGAAATATAGCAAAAAAATAGATTTATATTTGAGGGGATAAAACCATGTAAATCGCGAATAATCATCCATAAAAATAACATAATAACGATGACCATTTTTAGAGAAAAGAGGAGATGGTCCCCAAAGATCACAATGAATTATTTCAAGAAGTTGTTGTGCCTGGTGTTCATTGGCAATAAAAGGTAAATGATGGCTTTTAGCCATTTGACAAGGAGTACAAATGTGAGATGATTTTAGAGATGAAATAGAAATAGGTCCTTGGTTACTCAACAAAGATAAAACAGTAGATGAAGGATGACCGAGCCTAGCATGTCATGAATCAAAAGAGTACATGCTCTTACGGATGAAGCAAAAGCTGGGATGCTGCGCTCGAGTACATATAGACCTCCATCACGTCAGTCGGTGGCCACTACCTGTCCGTGTGACGATTCTGAATGACAAAACATTGATCAATAAATGTTATAGCAATGAAAAAAATCAGATGTAAGTTTACTGATGGATAATAGATTTTTGGTAAGATTAGAGACAACCAAGACATCTAATAAAGGAATAGGTAAAACAGGGGAAACAACACCAGTGTGGGTAATAGATAAAGGGGATCCATTTCCAACAACCACACAAGCCTTACCAGTATAGGAATTTGCTTGGTCAAGAGTAGTCAAGGAGGTTGTCATATGTTCAGAGGCACCATAATCCATATACCAGTCAGATGGTGGAGTGGGTAGAGAAAGAATGGAGGCTCCAGGAGGAAGAGTTGGAAGTCCTGCAATAGTGCCAATGGGTGGAGTTCCAGTGTATGATGATCCTGTAAACCATGGTACTGAAACAGGTGACATACTAGCAGCATGAGCAGATGGTTGCGATGAAGGTCCACCAGAATTAATATGGGACATCCCGGAAGATTGCTGTTGTCCACCATATGGGCTGGAATTAAATCCTGGCCCACCTAAAAAGTGCTGTTGTCCACCATATGGGCTGGAAATAAATCCTGGCCCACCTGAAGTAAATTGAATCCTAGAATTAATTTGTGGCTGTCCACCGTTTGGGCCAGAAGGTTGCGGCCCACCAGAAATAAAATGAGACATTCCGATTGGGCCGGATCCATGGCCTGCTTCGCCAGGGTAATTTCCTACGTGACCCATTACGCCTGGAAAAGAAGGATTCATATACGCTGCTGTGGGAAACATGGGATTCCCGATTGGAAATTGGCCCTACCCTAAATGTGCGCCGTTCACCGGAAGCGGGGAGATCGCCGTCAGATTCGCCTGAGGTTGCCGTGGAAAAGTCATCGAAGAATATTGTCCTTGGCAATTATTAGCAAAATGGCCGTAAACAACGCATATTTGGCACCAAGGCCCTCTGGAATCTTGCCCTCGACGACGGCCATGTTGATGGAAATTCATGGGTGGTGGCGGAGTGAAGGTTGGGAGGGCTGACAGAGGAGTATAAGATATTGCAGGAGATGGTAATTGAGCGAGCGGTGGGTTGATCGCTGCAGGCAGTGTGGGAACCGCCTGGGATGAGGGCGCTGTCGGAGGTACGGAGGCAGTGAAGGCTACAACTTGAGGGCTAGCAATTGTTCTGTTGTACAATGCCTCAAACGTTTCTGCACTAGCAACAATGTCACGGACAGATGGAAGTGGGACTTGAGAAAGTTGAGATCCAGCAAAGATAGCAAATTCAGGTCCGAGGCCTCGGATAAACCAATGAATTTGGTCAAGAGAAGACATTGGACGTCCGAGAGCAGTGAGTCGATCACAGAGGTTCAGAAAATGGCGTGCAAACTCACGGATTGCCTGGTTTCGTTTTTGCAGTTGCTGCCAACTCATTACGTAGAGCCAATTCAGTGGAGGGCCCTCAGTGAGTGTACTCTTTTTCCAATTTGCTCCAAACATCTCGGGCAGTGACACATTTGTTTATAACCACACCATGGGCCTCCTCGGTTAGTGAAGAAATGAGCAGTGAATAGAGGCGATCATCATTATCATGACATGCCGTGTTGCAGGAATTACATTGAGGGGTTCTTTGGGATCTTCAGTTGCTAGTTCAGGATGGTGACGTCAATGTAGCCAGTAAGATTGTGGTGTTTAAACAGATGATATATACTTGATTTTTCCAGTAAAGATAATTTGCTGCAGATAGTTTGGTTGTAACGAGATGTGCAAACTCGGTGTAGGATAGAGTTAGGTTGGATGCATTGTTTAGGGCTTCTAGTGGTGCCATGGTTGTTTCGGTGGTGGTTAAGAGATTTAGGGAGAATAAGATGGGATAGAATTAGTGCTGAGTTTTGGTGAGGATTTGGAACGGACAGTAGCAGAATGGTGTTTGATGTTTAAAGGACAGAGAAGATAATAACAGTATAAGAATATATCTATAGAAAGATAGGAAGATTTTGAAAGCAGGGAAGAAAATATCAGATAATATAGGAAGAAGCTTGAGGGATTTCGATCAAAGGCTCTGATACCATGAGAATGTGCAGATTACAGATGCATAGATTTGTCAGAATGATGAAAAACGTAGATAGTGATCTTTTTGTCTCAGTGTTTGTGTGGGCTGTGAACAATTTAGGAAGGAAAACTAATAACATAATGTATCTTCATTGGAATTGCATACTTTTTCATTAGTTTGTACACATATTTAAACATATTACAGTGAGTGCTAAGAAAGGAATAATAAAGATTGTTGCTGAATGTCAATCTCTTGATTTTTGTTTCCATATTTTGTTGTAGTTGACTTACCCTTTGCTGATTTGTGCTGATTTGATGGAATCTTGAATAAACCAAGAGACCACCTAAATTACCTGTGTGAAGTGGCAACTTTGTAGCATTCTCATGATCAACAGGCTGTGAGCACGAGAAATCAAGACTTGCGCATAAACCACAGAAAATATGCAACCCTGTTAAAATTGCAATTACCAAGTAATAATTTTTTTTGCCTAAAACCAAGGGCATACACAGGGGCTGCGTCCGTGTCCCTCCCCCATTTTTTTTACTTTAGTTTTATTTTAGTTATTTTATTTAGTTTTTTTTAATTGAATTTTTATTTCAGCTCTTTTGGGTATCTTTTAGTGACAATATTAGTAATTTTTATTTAGGGTTTAGTGTTTTCTTTTGAATTAGATTTTTTATTTAAGTTATTATTGTTTCAATTCGGTTCTATAAATCTGTTTATATTTTTTCATCTCTATTTAATAAATCTGATTTATTAGTGGAAATTTATCTTGAGAATTATTTATATAAATAAATTAGGTAGTATAAATAAATTAGCTAGTACAAACAAATTAGTTATTTTTTTTATCATTGTTTGAGTTGGTAAAATTATTATTTTTCATAACGGTTGAGCAAATAAATTAACTGTTGAGCAAATAAATTATTTTTTCGCTCCTAAAAAAATGTATATGATTTCCTTAAAAAAATTATTTCTGTCTTTTAAATTTTTCTATAACCCCTCTAAAATTTTTTTTTTGACCTTCCCTAAAAATATTTTTGGCTTCCGCCCTTAGCTGAAACAACTCTGAAGAAACCATGCATGAAATGAGTTTGTTAAGGTTACAATTTTCATGAGTTGCATGCATGATGTAACAGATACCTTTTGTTTTCTCCTCATGTTTCTGTCTGTCACGCTCAGTTAATGCTTCATGCATGTTTAGTTCATTGCTCCAAGCATCAAGTTCTCGCCTTTTCTTCTCCAAGTCAAAGTTCAGCATCTACTGCTCATAAAAAACCCTCTTAATGTGTTCCCGTGCCATGTGTTGCAGCTTCCTTGTTTCTGAACAGGAAGATTGAAATCATAAACTAAAAGTTGGCATTTGGATACCAATGCAATCAGCAAGTTTCTGCAAGTTTCTGCAAGTTCACCTTCTGATTAATGAAAACATCTGCGAAACTGGTTATTGTTAAGGTTAAGAGTTTCATAGTTAATACTGCAAATGAAGATGAGAAAGGGTCAGTCTGCAAGGCTTAAACAGAGAAAAGGGGAGATGACCACCATATTTAAGGCACAAATCAGTGTGAGTTAACCTGACAGAGAATGAGAGAAATCTAAAAAGAATATCATAATGCTATGGAGCCACCAAGTAGATACTCTAATGTTGAGCAAATGATAATATGTCGCAGAATAAGTAGAAACCAACCTTCATAGAAAATACGGTGGAGTTCATCTTTCTCTTCAAGCATCCTACTGAGGGAGAGTGTCCTCTGGTTGTACTCGGTCTGCGGCTTATCCAGATTCTCGTTTTTAATGTCAATCTCTTCAACTTATCAAAAAAAATGTCAATCTCTTCAACCAGGTTACCAACAACTTTGTTACTATCCATAATTGCTTCTTCAACGAGGTCTGAGATAGTTTTCAATTCAGCTTTTGGAGATAATACCCCGCAGGCCCTTCTGATCTGTAGTCATCTTCACGAGCAAATCAACAATATATAATCAGATCTGCATAAATTTGTAGCTCTTTCCATTCTCTTTTTCCCCTTCTACACTTCTCAAAAGCCTTCTCAAACCCCAAAGCGTTCTTGAACCCATTCCAGTCATTGCCAAATCTAACAAGTGTTAGATTATCCTAAACTAAGCATGGAAGGTTGAAATAAATCCTTGTAATTGAGGCAATAATCAATTATTGCCTCAACATTAGTTGTACTTCCATGTATAGATTACGAAAGATATAGGATTCTAATCCTATATAGATTGTAATCCTACGGGAATTCAAAACAGAAAGAAAACAATTCTTCCCCAGAAAACATGGTATCAGAGCGTTCTACGATCCTTGGATCAACGAATTAGCTTCATCATCTACCTAAAACTGTCACTCCGACCATATGGCGGATGACAAAACCCCCTCAGCCCTTCAACAGATCACAGAGCCAACCACATCGGATGTCTCTCAGCAGTTAGCCCAACTGCTAAAACAAATGCAACCTCCAAAACACAGTCTACCCCGTCCGATCAATATGCAATTAACCGACCATAACTATGGTATGTGGTCCCGCCGGATTCAGATGGCTCTCGGAGGGAAGGGGTGACTGCATCACATCACCGGAGTGCCTCCCCCTCCCAAAAAAACCGACCCAAATTTTCCGGCGTGGGAACAAACGGATCTGAACAGCTGTTAGTGGATTTTGGGCTCAATGATCCAGACTTGGTGAACCTATTTGTGAAATATCTCACTGCTAGAGATCTCTGGGACAGCTTAACCACGACGTATTGTAGTGGCAGTGATCAACTGCAAATTTTCGATCTCATGATGAAAACCAGCGATCAAAAACAGGGCCTTGGGACACTTGAGGGACTGTATGTCACTCTTCAGCGCCTATGGAAAGAAATAGACCGCCGACAACCTAACCCAATGAAGTGTCCGGACGACATCGCTACCTATCACTGCCTCCACCAAGAACTCCGGCTATTCCAGTTTCTCGCGGCGGTGACAGGGGACCTTGATGTGATCAAATGGGATCTCCTCAAAGAGGATCCCTTGCCCTCAGTCGAAACCGCCTATGCCACTCTCCACCGTGAGACGGCTCGCCTGAATATTCTAAATCCGGCGGGTGACTTAGGCGGAGACTCCTCATTGGGCAGTGGACTCGCGACGAGCTCTTGGTCAGATCCGGCCGGAAAACCGGCAAAATCATCATCCCGAGGCACAGGGACAGACAAAACAAAGTTATGGTGTCCTGATTGCCAGAAGAAGGGACATAACCTGGAGGGCTGCTTTAAGCGCATAGGGTATCCAGACTGGTGGCCGGACGAGAAGAAGCGAGGCACGAAGGGCACCGGTGCCGGGGGTAGCAAACAAGCCACCAACCAAGGCACCGGAGATCGCTCGCCTGACGGCGTTGGCTTTGGAGCTGTCACTGTGAGCACAGCACATACTGGAGCAAGGGCCGACCAGGGAGCGGATGTGCTCGACAGCACGTTCGAGACAGGTATCGAGAGTCGAGGCGCTCGAGATTTGCGAACCGCCTCGACTTCTCCGCGTCCTTTGCAGCTAAACCCTCGAGCTGTTCCGGTTTACGATACACCCCCCAGCCTCACCAATTTTATGATACAGCCCCCCAATTCTCAGTTTTTCCAGCAACAGTCCTCACAGTCCCCGAAATCTCGGTTACACCCCCCAGACTCTCGGATAATTCCGATCTAGTCCCATGTACTCTCTCAAACTGCAAAACAGCCCCACCACCCCTCCAAAATCAGACATGTCCCTCCCAAATTCACCAAATCCTCACAACAACCCCATCAGCTTCAAAAATCACACCCAAATATCACAAACCCCAAATATTTTGGTCCGGGATGTTTCGGTCTTGATCCTCTCGACACCTCCCCGGATAAATCAACCCTCTCTCAAGTGTGCATTACCACTACATCCAGACCCCCCACTCATAGCCCCTGGATTTTTTATAGTGGGGCCACGGATACTTTAACCAATGACCCTGCCGACCTCCTCACCACATCTGTCCCTAGAAAATACAACATCCAAACTGCCAGTGGTGCTCTTTGTCCAGTCAAGGGGGCAGGGACTATCCAACTTTCCTCCAAACTTTCCTTGCCCGATTGTCTACTAGTGCCATCCCTTTCCTGCAAACTTCTTTCCATTAGTCATGTTACTAAAGCACTTAATTGTGTGGCACTAATATACCCCACCTTTTGCCTATTGCAGGATATCCGGACGAGGCAGTGGTACTGAGCGAGATGGTTTATACTACATGGCTGAGGTAGCTCGGGCAGGGACAACCATGCTGGCTCACGGTACTGTAGACCGACAGGCCTGGCTCTGGCATCGCCGACTGGGTCATCCATCATCCGGTTATCTTAAAATCTTGTTTCCCAAGTTTTTTCCAGACAATCATACTTTCACTTGTGATACTTGTGTTATGTCAAAAAGCCATAAACAGTCTTATTCTCCGCATAATTCTAGATCTACCTCTATGTTTTCTTTAGTTCATTCAGATGTTTGGGGTCCTGCTCCTACATTAGGTCATCCATCATTTTGCTATTTTGTGCTCTTTATTGATGACTGCACTCGAATGACCTGGATCTATTTTTTGAAACATAAATCTGAGGTGCACTCTAAATTTGTTGAATTCTGTGCTATGGTGGAAACACAGTTCCATGTCAAAGTTCAGACCCTTCGATCTGATAATGGGGTGGGGTGGGGGGGAGTTTGTCAATCACAACATGAAACTTTTTTTCCGGGAAAAAAGGATGATCCACCAAATCAGTTGTTCCCATACCCCACAGCAAAATGAGGTCGCCGAGCGGAAGAAC
>JAOWBN010000003.1:1290822-1305052 GCA_028565015.1 Pinguicula moranensis | reverse complement strand
GCCTCAATTGTAAGTTTTGCAAACAACAAGAATACAGCCAAAATTGTCATTGTCTCCTCTTCAAAATATATAAGAAACGGGTGAATACAAAAAAAATCATGTTCTAACCAAAAAAATGGAAAACACACATCTCTTCAATTTAAATTGGGCAGGCAGGAGATGGGATGGGATGTTCAATAGTCCACACAATATACTACTCTTGCATAATTTCAGAAAACATAAAATTCATAATTTCAGAAAACATATAATTCATGCCATAATTACAAAGTTTATATGCCTTTGCTTACAAAGTGTATATTTTCAGCTAAAAGGAGGATTTGACAAACACAGCAAAACAAAATCTGTTCTATCTAAAAGTTTACTCTAAAAGTTTACTAAAGACATTGATGTGTTTGTCAAATCATTTTCAGCTAATGTTCTCTGCCGTTGCTGTCACTGTTTTCAGAGCATAACTATTGATTTGGTCATCCTATCTATCATTTCTTGTACTATCCTGTATATTTTATCAATCATTTTCAGCTAATGTCCTCACTACTCCTAGGCGACCAAAGCACAGCATCTGGTTCCATAAACAAAAGCAGACTAGAACACTTCGTGCAGCACATATATGTATCCTCCAGAAAAGATTAGCATACCATCAAGTCTCCATATTTGTTTTGGAAATTATCCTACTTCAAAGGAGAATACTCAGCCTAATCGAGAGTCAGGCATGTAGATATAACTTATATTCTTTCTCAAGTCTTCAGACCCCAACTATAACTCTTGTATTTGGTTTTCTGTTATTTTATTTTCAAATGTACGCATGTGCAATGACAGAGGAATATCCAAACTTCCAGCCTATAATGATTAATATGTTCACAGGAGGATCCCCAGTTCTGTTTTCTTCAGTTCGCAAGTCTTTCCATTGTATAAAATGATATAATTATGTAGAAATTGAGAGTCAGGCAGACTTCAAGTAAATGGTAAAGCGTTCCTAACTTGAAGCAACTTAAGAGAAGTTCAACAAAGATCCACACTATAGAAGAACCCTAAACCAAAAGAGGATCATCGGGTTGCTCCAAACACTTCAAAAGTCCAATCTTTATCTAACAATTATCGGGTTCCATAAACAAAAGCAGACTCGAATCGATCAAACAGACTCCAATTGCAAACAGACTAGAACACTTCGTGCAGAACCATTGCAAACAGACTCGAATCGATCAAAACTATGCAGCAAACACTAGGTTGTAAACACTATAGGTAGAATCAATGCAAACTGTGTCGAACAGAAAAAAGCAAGAGCCCTAGATTTTCGCACGCCCTAGATGCCCAATAGTAGAAATGAATGGAAGTGCGAACGTACCGGTTCTTCCTTCTTGGAGGCGACGGATGGAGCGACGGCGGAGCGACGGAGCAACAGGCGGCGGAAAACTGAGTATTGCGTAGAGGGGCGGGAATGTGATTAGGGTTTACGGACGGAAATTGCTTCTGAGGATGAAAAAAGAATTTTGAGTTTATATAGTAACACAAATATGTAAATTTGTTGAATATGAGGGGTAAAATGGGTATTTCACGTAGGCGGACAAAGCTAGTTTACTCCAAACCCTCCATGATGGTGGGTTTGGAAACCCGGTTTTAAACCGGATTTGTCCCTGCCCGAACAGTAATCCGCCGGGCAGGCAGATTACTCTTCGGGGTACCAAACGCCGGATAAACCTGGTTTACTAGAGGTAAACCAGGTTAATCCCGCCACAGTCCGGCTACCAAACAGGGCCTTACTGAGGGTTGGATTTTCATTGTCAGTGGTCGTTCATCACCCCCACCCCCACCCCCGGGGACCGTTGATGGCGTTAGCGATTTTTAAAAAATCGCTAATGCAATCAACGTTTTTTTAGTCCACTATAATTATGTGTTAATAATGTTTTTTTTGGATAGGCTGAGTTAATAATGTTAATAATTTGAATAATTATTAATAATGTTAATAATTTGAATAATTATTAATAATTTAATAATTTGAGTAATTAGTTAATAATCTTTATAATTTAAATAATTAATTAATATTATTGATATATGGAATAATATTATAATTAGTTATTAATATTGGAATTTATTATCTTGTTTATATGTATTCAACATAACATCTTTTACAAATTGCTTTATTAAGGCATGAAAAAATATTTATTACAAAATTCAATTATTTAAATTTAAATTTTTAAAAATAAATTATCTATTTAATTGCTTCATGTGCTATTTGCTTATTTAATAATTAGTTATATTTAATTGCTTTATATATTAGCTGTATCATCTTTAATTATTATGTATTCAATTGATAGTTGTTGTTTTTATTTAATTTCTTCATAAGCTAATCATAACTTAATTATTTATATGTTATTTGTAACATCTTTATTTATTATTAACAATTAATTATTTGTTAAATTACTTCCTATGTTATCGAATTTTTTAATTATTTATTCAATTGCTTCATATGCAAATGTTAATTATTTGATATGTATCATGTTAATTACTGTTTGGCATAAAGGATGAGTTACAACGATCAACAAAGTTAGTTAATTAAAGTTCGTGTTTGGGGACATGAGCAATCATAGGATGACTCGATTGTTTAACTGTACTCTTGATGAATTAGTCACGAAAGCATCCAAATGTTTGGCTTCGAACAATTTGATTGCACCTGCACGTCCACCAGTATATACATGTCGCTGGCTTTTGGGACACATACTTGGAGGATCATTCACTCATCACTGTACTACGCAAGAGATTGTATCCCACCATTCACACCTTTTCACTTGGTGAGGGAGAGTGCTCAATCACACTCCAGGATATATCTATGATTTTTGAGCTCCCGATAGACAGCTGCCCAGTTGTCGAGGAGGATGGAGCAGAGAGGTGGTCAAAGTAGAGGATGACATATTATTGTTTAGAGATCTTTGGTGTGCAGCTTACCCCAGGGAATTTTAAAAGTCAGGGAGGATCTTCCTATTTGGGTCATGGTTTTGAGATGAAGCAACAAAGATTACTGATGATAGCAGTGAGAAGGACATGCATTTCTTTGCACATAGTATTATTGCCCTTGTGATAGCTGGAATGTTATTGCCCGATACAAGCGAGGACAAGATACATGTGAAGCACTTGAGACTAATCGAAGGCTCTGATACCATTCAAAATTATAGTTGGTGTATTGCAGTCCTCTTGTGTCTATCTCATTACATGTGTAATGTTTACACGAGAGAGACTTCTACGATTGGTGGTGCCAGCAAGTGTGTTGTAGATATGGACGTATTTCAGGCTACCCAATTTGCAACCTCACCTAAAAAGAATTGCCTTCTGAGAGCCAATAGGAGGAGAACCCTGCGATTGAGGAATTATACGACATGCAGTGGGTGAGGCGAATGACCCATTATGATGTTGCACTCCACAACAATCAGACGTTGTGCGGCATGTTCGATATTCTTACACCTCATGAGGTATAAAACATCTCATACATTAATGGTTGTTGTTGAAATTTTTTTAATTTCTAATTTGATCTATTAACATTTACCCTTAACATTAATATGAGGAATATATGAGTCGAATCCCTATAGATGATCGCTGATTATGGACTTATGATGGTCCATTATTTCATCTTGACATCATTGAGTTCGTTCATTCAGGTCGAGTGAGGTGTCAGTTTGGGCTCATTCAAGAGATTTCATAGTCTGTAGACATCACAGGTGAAGCCCAATCCCATGCAGTGTCGTCTACACGATATGGTTCATAGTAGAATATTTATCTTGGAGAATATGAGCACATGTGGGAATGTTGACGGGATCACATGATCCATGTACCTATGCTTATTAGCGTTGAAGCCCAACGGGCTTCAGGATACGAGTTATGGTTCAAGGAGAATGTTCGACCATTTCTGACTCGTATGCATTCTGCTCCAGCGAGGGTATTAGAGTTAGAGAGTGGGCATATCTCGCTTCAATTATAAGTTTCTCATATATTGTTACTTTCAATTTATTACATATTATTATTACAAGTGTTAATTCGTTCACAAGTTGAGATGATCGATTGCAAGTTACCATAGACTTATCCTTGTACGTCACATGCATATTATGCTAAAATACGAAATGATATCCAATGATTCCTGCCAAGGTGGCACACGTTTTGAGCCATTATCATCCCAGGTATTCGCACAACAACACCCGTCACAGAACAATTCGCCATTAGCCACACCACTCGTGCTAGACTAGGTTTTGGCGCCGCTCAATCTGATTTTGGATCTAGTTTGGTGCCTTGTTGTGTGGCTTTGAATCTGAGTTTTGGCATCAGTTCTTTGGCACCCCATCTGGTTTCGGCACAGATTATGGAGCGGATAGTGGTCTAGGATTTGCAAAGTCTTCATGGATGCCGCCACCACCTGATGTTAGAGCACATGTTCGTCCAGCATGGACGAAGGAGATGATTAGTAATCTTTGTATACATTTTGAAATATGTATAATTATCTTCTAATTCAACTTTAAACTTAAAAATCGGCTAGAAAAATTTATAGGACGAAAATTTATCCTGCAAATTTATAGGATAAAAATTTGTTTCCGATGATATCTGTAATTTTGAGTATACAGCAAATGGCGTTAGCAATAATTTTGTGGGCATCTCAGTTGAGATTAATTATGACTGCGACCGTTGTATGCGGTAAAACATGAATTACAGTTGGCGTTTGTGACTTTTTAAATGTTGCACACGACGTCTGCGTTTTGACTTACCGCTTATGTCGTCTGCATCCATGTTTATTTTTGGGCAATTTGTCTAATAAATGTGTAGAAATTTTTTGGCTTCCTCTCCTACTCATTCTCCTTTTATCTAAGAAGTGAGTGTTTGCAAATTTAGCCTTTTATGATAAGATTTCATAAATAATATTGTTAAAAGTCTCAAAAGCCTTCAACATAAATATAAAAAATATATAAAAGAAAGGAGCTATTAAAATTAAAAATTGAAAATTGAAAATTGAAAATTGAATTTTAAAAAAAAATATTTATAAGTGCCATTAGAAACAAGAGAAGAATGAGAAGTTGATTCAAATGGACTTAAAAAAGAGCGTACTTCTGAATTTAAAAAAGAATAAAAGAAGGCAAAATTTTAAAATATTATTTAATGAATTTGAAAAAAGAATAGAAGAAGAAAATTCTAAAAATTTTAAGAATTACAAAACAACATAAACTTTTGAGTGATTTATCTCTTAATCTTTTGTTTTAAGGAAAATAACTATTTTATATTCTGTTTTCGATAATTAAAAGTTATTTTAAATGCGGACAGATTAGCGTAGACAAGTCGAACGTGTCCGGATCCTCTTATCTTACTATCTTGTATCTGTATTCAACGATACCTGTCAGTCAAAACCTGCCGTTGATCTGATTGTGCAACCTTAAATTATGAACCCACGTGGTTCGATTTAATAAAATGTCTGAACTCTGAATGGATCTGGCCGTACGGATAGGCGGGGGTCTCATTCAGGAATTAAAATTATCAGAGAACAGGTTCAATAAATATGAAATGGATCCATTTAAAGAGGGGCGGATGCACTAAGAACCCAGGGGCACCGCCCCATTCACTCTCTTTTGTTGTTGTTGAAAATTTCGGTTTTTTTCTTTCTTTTTGAAAATTGTTGAAAATTCCAGTTGTGAATTTGAGTTTAAAAAAAAGTCACTTCTTTTGGGATAACCAGAGAAATGATATATCGCAAGAAATATAGTACAAGAAATCCAGTTGTGAATTTGAGTTTAATATCAACCCTCATATGTTAAACACGAATTTCAACCATCCATTCGGAGGGGTCCACATTTTTTTGTGGATTTCTTGCTCAAGATTTCTTGCACCATAGGCGGATGTAGGGAGGCTTGGCCGGGCTACCACCCCCATTAAATATTAATTTATTAAAAAATATAATAAAAATAATATATAAATATTATGTTATTAGGTTTTTTAAATATTTTTTTGTAATTATTTTTATTAAAAATTAAGTTTATAGTATATTAAATAGTCAAATTTTTATTTTTTTTTATTATTATTTAATTAATAAAATTATTATTTTTTATAATTATTGAGTAGATAAATTATTTTATTATCATTACTCACACACCTCAAAAAAATACATAGCTCCTTAATTTTTTTTTATCCATATAAGTTATTCTTGTACATCCCAATAAAATTTTTAGCCCACCCTAAATTTTTTTTTTCTAGATCTGCCATTGTCTTGCGCTATATCATTTCTCGGATAACCATAATGTTTGAAACCATTTTTAGGTTGACTAATTCTTGAGGCTCATGTAAAGTGCCATCTCATTGGATAAAGTTCAAGCCCGGTTAACCCCTAACCTCTGGTCTACGTAGCTAACAAAAATTATTTCCACCTCCTAAGATACTTATAAAAGGGGATACTCATAATTTAAATTAGTGACTTGACATCAGCTGTGAATTACTTCAAAATGATTTATTTTACCCATAAGTGAAAATTTCATTAAAATGTTTTGAGGCACAAGTGTTGCCTAAAATTTACAAACTGGTATAACCGGCCACCCTACATTTTCTCAATAAAAGAAAAGACAGATCGTTTGAGCTGCCTTATTCATACCGTCACCGTGAGCCTCGTTGTGCCACCCGCATCCCTCCGGACAAATTTAATCCAATCAACGATAAATTATTTCTTGGCTTAAAGATCACATCGTTTCTACATCTCCATTATGCCAAATGATACAGTGTCACGTCCTTGCCAAGCCATCCAGTTGACACGCGATATCAACAGACACATCTGTAGTTTTCCAGCGGGCTATATGCCCAAATAATGAAGTCCTATTCAACTATAACAACGAGTGACAAGACAGCCGAAAAATAAATGTAAATATGTTGGTTAGACCATGCCTTGAAATTCTATCTTGTGTCAACCTCCATAAGAAAGTGCTGACTCAATGAATCACCCTTAATCCAAGGGACAACTAATGTGGCATCAGTCAGGATACTTCTTACTTGAAATGAATATTGAACATGATTTGACCATCGAACAACAACAAAATTAACCTAAATGGTTGGCTTAGTGTTGGAGTACTTGTACTTAAGTCTTTTAAAGAAGATGAAGTCTAAGGTTCAATCCTCATTAGGTACAAATAATATTTTGGAATCGCATCTTGAACCAAAGATTAGAATTAATCCATAAAACCAGAGTTTTAAGAATATATTGTCAATATTTTTATCATTGAATGGAGCACCAAAGAGAACAAGATTATGGCCGAAAGATATTTTTCCTTCACATTTCTTCATTATTCAATTTCGGCATCAACTTCAGTTAGCTTTGTATCAAAAATTCAATTGATGTTTATTCGATATATCTTTCTCATGTCTACATTTACATATATATAGAAGGAAGATAGAGTGGTTGGAGATAAATATAGATACACTAAAAGTGGATCTTGTGGGGAGGTGCATTTATACACCTCCCTTATTAGGTGTATTTGCCTAACACTCCCCCTTAAGATGAATTGGAGGGTCTTCAATTCCTAACTTGCTTAATGTACTTGTAAACACCTGCTTGGTGATAGCTTTGGTCAAGATATCAGCTGGTTATTCTTCTGATCTGACAAATGGAAGACTGATGATACCGCCCTCAATTTTTTCCTTAATAAAGTGACGGTCTACTTCCACGTGTTTAGTTCGATCATGCTGGACCGAATTCTCAGATATGCAAATTGCTGCCTTGCTCTCACAACTTAATGGACATACCCCATTAACTGTCCGACCAAGTTCATGTAGTAACTTTCGTAACCAAAGAATTTCAGTCAATCCTCGAGCAATGCCTCTAAATTCTGCTTCCGCACTTGATAAAGCAACCACCTTTTGTTTCTTGCTTTTCCATGTTACCAGATTTCCTCCAACCATCATAAAATACCCAGCTGTAGACCGCCTATCAATTGGATTTCCTGCCCAATCAGCATCTGTAAAACATGCAATGTTTAGGTGGCCATGCTTTGTGAAATGAATACCTCATCCTGTAGTCCCTTACAAATATCGTATTACTCGAAGTGCAACTTCCATGTGATCTGCCTGAGGTTTATGCATAAATTGACTTATCACCCCAACTACATATGCTATTTCTGGACGAGTGTGCGCTAGATAGATAAGTTTGCCCACCAAATGTTTATATCTTTGTTGATACCCCTTCTATGATCTGTAAATTTTGATTCAAAATTGCTGGTGTATCAGCTGGTTGGCAATCTAAAAGTCCTGTCTCAGTAAGTAGATCAAGTACATACTTCCGTTATGAGATAAAGATTCCATTGTGTGTTCTGTGAACCTCTATTCCAAAGAAGTATTTGAGGTCTCCCAGGTCTTTCATTTCAAACTCACTAAATAGGTTTTTTCTTAACTCTGCAATTTCTTCCGTGTCATTCCCAGTAATTACCATGCCATCAGACCCCTTTTCGTTTGATGAATAATGTATGATAAGAATTACTTTGTTTATATCCATATTTCTTCATGGCAAGAGTGAATTGCCCAAACCACGCCCGAGGTGACTGTTTTAATCCATATAATGCTTTCCGTAACCTGCACACATACCCATCTACACCCAACAGTCTGCTTCCCTGCAGGAAGCTGACACTGCTCCCATGTACCATTTTTAATTAGAGCATCCATTTCGAGTTCCATAGCCTGTCTTCACACAGGTTGCTGTAGAGCCTCTTGTGTTGTGTGTGGTAGTCTCTCTGAATAAATAGCTGTAGAAAATCCAGTGCCAATACTCCCCCTCACTGTATTAATCATAGGATATCGTGAAGACCTTGATAAGTGCTCAGGTTCATATCATCTAGGAGGAATACCCCTAGTGCTTTGAGATGGTAAGTCACGTCTGGTTGGTATATCTGTGAGCTCAGCCCTGTCAGAATCAACATTCTTGACCGTAGGATTAGACACAGGTAACGAATCACATGTACTCACCTCAAGGATATCAGGTCTGGAAACGATAGCGGTGTCTGAAGTGGTGCCCTGTTCTATGTCAACGTTGGATAGCACGGTGGTGTCATCCTGTGAATCTTGTACCATATCAGAACCAATGAGCCAATGCAACGGATCACGCTCATAAGCACGATCATATCCCCCCTGGAACGTTTTGTTGGAGAAAGTAATACTCGGTTTCAAGGAAATCACAATCCATAGAGATGAAAGCCCGACGTGAGACCGGATCATAACAACGGTATCCTTTTTTAGTTGTGCTATACCCAAGAAAAACACACTTAGTGGCACAAGGGTCACGTTTTGTACGATCAACCTTAGGTATATGCACAAATACCGAACAACCGAAGACACGAGGTGGAAGAGTTAATACATCAGGAACAATGAGAAGTGACTATAAGGTTTGAAGGGGTGTTTGAAGTTGGTGAATTTTTGTTGGAAGACGATTAATCAAGTATACGGCAGTAGATATGGCATCTGGCCAAAAAACTTTTGGGACATGAGACTCAATGAGTATGGTACGAGAGATTTCCATAATAATTTGATTTTTTCGTTCAGCAACACCATTTTGTTGTGGAGTATGAGCACATGTAGTTTGGTGTATGAGTCCATTATCTCGGAAAAATTGATGCATTGAGTGATTGACATACTCCCCCCCATTATCCGATCTAAGAATCTGAATTTGACACTTGAATTGAGTTAGGATCATAGCATGAAACTCAAAATTTTTTGTTGAGACATCAGATTTATGTTTCAAAAAATAGACCCATGTAAGTCTAGTGCAATCATCAATAAATAACACAAAATAACGAAAGCCACTGGAACAGGGATGAGGAGCAGGGCCCCAAACATCGGAATGTATTATTGAAAAAGCACTCAGAGAACGAGTATTTGACACTGGGTAGGAATGTTTATGGCTTTTGGCCAGAACACAGGTATCACAGTGCGATAAAGTCTTATTTTTAAAAAACTGAGGAAACAAAAGCTTGAGATAACCAGTGGAGGGATGTCCAAGTCGTCGATGCCACAACCAAGCTTGCCTGTTAGCCGTCCCGTAAGACAGCATACACACCCCGTGTTGAGCCACCTCATCGACATAGTAAAAACCACCACGTTCAGTGCCACGACCAATGATCGTCCCCATCCTGATATCCTGTAATAAACAGAAACTTGGATACATCAAGACACTGCAATTTAATTCCTTTGTCACATGACTAATGGATAACAATTTGCATGACAAGGTGGAAACATATAAGCAATCAGGTAAAGTAATATTTGGTGACAAATTAATGACACCAGCTCCCTGAACAGGAATAAGGTCTCCATTAGCAGTCTGAATTTTTTCCCGTTTTGGAACAGTATGTTTGCAGATATCTTGGAACTCATTTGTCATCGTATTAGTAGCTCCACAATCAAATATCCATGGGGTCGAAGTAGGAGCATGAAAACCATTTGCACTGTATGCCACAGAATCAAAGTAATTCAAACTTTGGGGTTGAAACTGTATTTTCAAAAACTTCATAGATTTTTGTGGAGTTTGTATCAACTTAGGGGATGAAACTGCAACATAACCAAAATCAGAGTGGCGCAGCGGAAGCGTGGTGGGCCCATAACCCACACGTCCGAGGATCGAAACCTCGCTCTGATACCAAGTTAGCTTTGTATCGAAAATTCAATTGATGTTTTTATTCGATATCCATCTCATACCTACATTTACATATATATATTAGGAAGATAGTGTTGGTGATAAATGTAGATCCACTAGAAGGGGATCTTGTGGGAAGGTGCATTTATACACCTCCCTTATTAGGTGCATCTGCCTAACAAAAAATGGCACTTGTTACAGCAGATGCAAAAGGATTAGGATGCAATTAATTATCAGAAGTCTGGAGTGCAATGGATAACCAGAGGAGATGCGAACTTTCAATAATTTTATGCACGACTGAAAAGCAACAGAAGATGCAATGTTGTGCACGAAATATAAGAGGGGTAGTGGCTGGAGTTTGTTGATGAAGTCAAAAAGGGATTCAGAAAATATTTTCAAGCACAGTTTGAAGAGTCAGCAAGAGAAACAGACTTGGTTTGAAATTTCATACTTGAAACACAACTAAATGAAGAGGATGAAAAGAATAGCTTGCTTGGTCATGTAAGGGAACAAAGGTGCCAGGACCGGATGACTTTAGTTATAGATTTATTCATGAGTTTTGGCAGATCATCAAGGATGATTTTTGTGGCTTATATTCAAGAATTCCACAATACAACAGTGCTTGGGATTTATGGTCCTGTTTCATACCACAACAATCTAAAGTGGAGAATCCAACAAAACCCGATAACTATAGGCCAATATCACTGATTTAATGCGCATACAAGATATTATCCAAGTTGCTATCACAAAGGATCAGCAAGGTTATCCCCTTGACAATATTAGAAAACCAATCAGGTTTTATGAAGGGAAGATTAATAGGAGAGTCAGTAGTCTTTGCTAATGAGGCCATTCGTCTAGCTAAAACAAGAAACCAGCATCTGACTATGCTTAAGATTGACTCTCAAAAGGCGTTTGAGTCAGGTAATTGAACTTATCTGCCTAATATGATACAAATGATGCGATTCTCTGAGAAGTGGATAGGTTGGATGGGCTGTCTCAACCCAGCCACCGCTCTCAACCCAGCCACTGCCTCGGTGTTAATCAATAGTTCACCAACTGATCTGATCATGATACAAAAGGGATTGAGACGGAGAGACCCCTTGTCCCCTTACTTATTCACTATTGTTGCGGAGGGCCTGAATAAACTATAACAAAAAGCACAGGGGCAACAACTTATAACAGGTTTTCAGCTATGTGGCAGATTCTTTATTGTTGCTTCAATTGCAGATGGCACGATTCTATTTGGAGATGGTAGCATTAATGGCATCAGAGCTACAAAGCATATATTGAGACTTCTAGAAATTATCACAGGGTTCTGAATCAAATATCACAGAAGCAACCTCATAGGGGTGAATAACTCAGAAGAAAGTTCGGGATAATATTAGAGCGGAAAAAAGATGAAGAATTGGCTAATGAAAACTTGTTATTTCGTTTGTATTGTGTTTACATGTTTATAGGAAGAAGACAAGTCTTGATAAGGAAGGATATGGGATTTAAGGAAAATGATCAATTAGCTATCCTTTTCCTTTTACAATATTTGACCAAATCCTTCCTTATTTAGATTTAATTATTCTAACAATCCCCCTCAAGTTGAATTGTAGGGTCTTCAATTCCTAACTTGTGTAAGACACGAGAGAGAGTGGGGCCAGGCACTGCTTTTGTGAGAATATCTGCAAGTTGATCCTCAGAGCGAACATATGGTAGCCTGATCACACCTCCTTCGAGATTTTCTTTGATAAAGTGTCGATCCACCTCAATGTGTTTAGTTCTGTCATGTTGCACGGGATTTTCAGAAATGCTCACAGCTGCCTTGTTGTCACACTTCAAAGGGCATGCAACATTCACTGGATACCCTAGCTCACTCATTAATTTTCGTAACCACAATATTTCAGCAAGGCCTCGAGCGATGCCTCGAAATTCTGCCTCAGCACTTGAGAGAGCTACCACTTTTTGTTTTTTGCTTTTCCAGGTTACCAGGTTCCCGCCTACTAGAGTGAAATAACCTGAGGTGGACCTTCTGTCGACCGGATTTCCTGCCCAATCAGCATCAGTATATCCATGTATCTCTAAATGTCCATGCTTCCGAAACACAATGCCTCTCCCTGGACATCCTTTCAGGTATCTGAGTATCCGTAGAGCTGCTTCCATATGATCTACTTGTGGCTTGTGCATGAACTGGCTGATGACTCCTACAGCATATGCAATATCTGGTCTGGTGTGAGACAGATATATTAATTTCCCAACTAGTCTCTGATATTGTTCTCGATCTGTAAGAGCAGAATTATCATCAATCTTCAACTTCTGGTTTGCTATCATTGGTGTATCTACTGGCTTGCAGTCTAGTAGTCCAGTTTCTGCCAAGAGATCAAGAATATACTTTCTTTGTGATATAGCTATTCCTTCTTTAGATCGTAGTACCTCGATTCCCAAGAAGTACTTTAACTTTCCCAAGTCCTTCATCTCAAATTCAAGAAAGAGTTTCCTCCTTAGTTCTTCAATTTCAGATTTGTCACTTCCAGTAATAATCATGTCGTCGACATAAATAATCAGACAAGTGATCAGATCATCTCTCTTTTTCAAGAACAATGTGTGGTCTGAGTTACTTTGGCTGTATCCATACCTCTTCATTGCCATAGTAAATCTCCCAAACCAAGCCCTTGGCGACTGCTTCAATCCATAGAGTGCCTTTTTTAATTTGCATACTTTATCCTGTTGAAACATCTCTGAAAAACCAGGAGGGATCTCCATATACACTTCTTCCTTCAGGTCCCCGTGGAGAAACACATTTTTTACATCAAATTGATGTAAGGGCCAGTCAAGATTTGCTGCAACAGAAAACAATACACGTATCGTGTCGATCTTGGCGACAGGTGAGAAGGTCTCGAAGTAATCAATACCGTATGTCTGGGTGTAACCTTTTGCAACTAATCGTGCCTTGTACTGTTCAATAGTGCCATCAGCATTCCTTTTTACGGTAAACACCCATTGGCATCCTACTAGCTTCTTTCCTTTCGGTGATGTACTCAGTTCCCATGTATTGTTTTTGATTAGGGCATCCATCTCTGTCTACATAGCTTGACGCCACCGTTCATCTTGTTGTGCTTCTCCTATACTCCGTGGAATATGCTCAGAGTGTACAGCAGCAGCATATGCCTTGGCTTCACTACTAAGTATCCCCCTGCCCAGTTTAGCTAGGGGATATTTAGCATTCTTTGATATCTGCTCCGGACTATATCTCTTTGGAAGAATCCCACGGGTGCTCCTTGGGGGTAAGACATATCTCTGTTCCTCTGGGATCTGATCATTTTCCTGTCTTTCATGAATAGGTGATTGCATAGGATCAGTGCAGTCAGATTCAGGAGTATCAGAAGCAGTACAATCAGGGACAGTAACTTGATTTTGTTCAAGAGTACCTCCAGGTCACCAGAAAAGGAGTCATTGGTATCGTGAAGCGCGAGTGCGGGTGGCTCAGAGATCTGCTTAGGCACACTGATATTTGGAATATCCAACCAACTGAGGTGGTCCATTGTAGCAGTAGTATCCCCCTGACCACTGTGTTGGTGACTATAGTAGTACTCAGTCTCAACAAAATCACAGTCCATGGTAATA
>JAOWBN010000003.1:1235399-1253112 GCA_028565015.1 Pinguicula moranensis | reverse complement strand
TGAGGCGAGTCCTCGAATGGTGGGATTTCCCCTTGTGTGAAGTAATGCTCAAACTCTCTGAATATAACATCCATACTCACAAACGGTCGTCGCTTTATCGGACTTCAGCAAACATAATCCTTTTGATCAATCAAGTATCCCACAAAGACACACTTAACCGCTCGTGGATCCAACTTACCTACTCCAGGTCGGTTATCCTTCAAAAAGCAT
The DNA here is from genome assembly GCA_028565015.1 of Pinguicula moranensis. Lineage (NCBI taxonomy): Eukaryota > Viridiplantae > Streptophyta > Magnoliopsida > Lamiales > Lentibulariaceae > Pinguicula > Pinguicula moranensis. Next base: position 1,252,902 of record JAOWBN010000003.1, on the reverse strand, counting down.
ACACAACCGAATGTTCGCAGCTCCAACACATCTCCTCTCGTGCCAGTCAATATCTGAAATGGAGATTTCCAGTCCAATACTCGGGAGGGTACTCGATTGATCAAATAAGTTGTTGTCATAACCGCTTGTCCCGACAAATGTTTTGGGAAATTCATTGATATCATCATACTCCTCGCAACGTCAAGGAGGTGGCGATTTTTCCTTTCTGCCACCCCATTGTATTGTGGTGTGTAGGGACATGTAGTCTGATGTTTAATCCTATGTGATGACAGATAATTTGCAAATGATTGATTTGTATATTCCATGTCATTGTTAGACCTCAGAGTCTTCAGAACTGCACCAAACTGAGCCTGAATCTCCCTGTAAAAATCCTTAAAGCATGCAAAAATCTCATTCTTGTTTTTCATCAAATATAATCACGTAATTCGGGAGTAACAGTCAATAAAAATCACGAAATAACGAAATCCATTAACTGTCGAGATAGGGCAAGGTTCCCAAACATCAGAATGTATCAGATAAAAAAACTGAGAACGCCTATGGCCAGAGCTTATATAAGAGCTTTTGGTATGCTTACCAAGTTCACAAGAAAGGGGATACAAACGACTCATAATAGAGTGAGATGGGTAACCTAAGCGTCTATGATGAAGTAACAGGTTTGCCACAATCCTCTTCTCTCTCTCTGATTTCTCTGTCATCGATGAAAGGGCAGAATCCATGCCCTTTCTATCCAGGTACCATAATCCCTCACGCCATCTCCCGGTCCCAAGAACCCGATCGGACCCTTTCTCTGAGAAGATTACTTGTGGAATATCAAAAACAACACGGCAATTTAAGTTAAGAATAATAACACTGATGGAAAAAAGCTTAACTCGGAGGGAAGAGGCATGCAAAACTTTGGATAGTGTCAGAGTGTCAGTACATCGCATTGTACCCTTCCCAACTACTGGCCGATCAGTTCCATCAGCAGTCTTAACAGTAGACATGACTTAAGGAAGTATAGGTGCTGAATTCCTTAGAAGAACCTGTCACGTGTGTGGATGCTCCAGAGTCACAAATCTAATCTGAAGAGCCAGTAGTGGGAAAGGATACAAGTGCAAGGGAATCAGGCATACCTCGCACAGTTGAGTGTAGAGCGACATAAGCGACATTACCAGATGCATATGGTAGGGTGTTTGGATAATCGTCTGCTCCTCCGAGCTCATTCTCTTCAGTATCCACAGTTAGGTGGGTACAATAGCCCTCACGTCTTCCATTGCTCGCTCCACCTCCTCGACCACGACCGCCTCTACCATGTCCCCTCCATCCAAAGTCTCGATCTCTCCTCGGCTAGGGACAAGCCTCCATCAAGTGTTCAGGCTCACCACACTGATAACAACTGCGAGTCTCAGTCAGTGGGCGACCAACAGTGACTAAAGCTTTAGCTCTTGATCCCGCGGTGGGCTCAGTCTCATGTAGTTGGAGTTGCAAACGTTTGGTTGTGTATGCTTTGTGAAGGATAACCGACCTGGAGTTTGTAAGTTGGATCCACGAGCGGCTAAGTGTGTCTTTGTGGGATACTCGATTGATAAAAAAGGTTATGTTTGTCGGAGTTCGATAGAGCGACAACTGTTTGTGAGTATGGATGTTACATTCAGAGAGTTTGAGCCTTACTTCACACAAGGGGAAATCCCTCCATTCGAGGACTCGCCTCAGTATGGGCGAGAGAGGGAGAGTATGAATGTTTGGCGTACGGGGGAGAGTGACATGAGAAATGAGCCACAAAAAGTGACTGTGGGGGCGATTCCTTGTCCTTATCCTGCTCAAGATACAGATGATTGTGAGGAGATGAGTCTGACTGATATTGATACTCCGGAGTTGCGCTATAGGTATCATAGAAGATGCGATACTACTGATATGCGAGCACTTGTGCCATGTCCAACTGATATGCGAGCTCCGATATCATATTGAAAATAGAGAGAAACTATTGTATTGTTCTTGTTATTAAACTGAAGGAATTGCATGCCTATAAATAGGCATACATCACAGAATCATATGAATGTGAACGTGATCTAATATTTGTCAAACTTTGCCACTTGTCTGTCAAACTTTGCAATTTGTCTTTCAACATTTGCAACATGTCTGTCCAACTTTTCAACAATAGCTACATTAAGAAATCAGTGTAAACCTGCGCAACATTGCTGTTACAATTCACTCAATTATTGTCTTTCTGATTAATATGCGTTCTTGTTTTCCTCTTGCTCAGGAAATTTTTATAGGATACGAAGTGCCTTTTCTTTTGGAGCTAAAAGACTTGCTAGGCTGCTTGACTGCCCGAATGAAAACTTAGTTTTTGAAGTAAATCAGTTTTTCATGAATACATGGGAGAGGCATGGAAGTGGCCAAAGGCCTGATGCAGCTGGGGTTGGTTCATGGCGCATGAGACTGCCAACTCCAGATGGCATTCAGGAATTTTGCAATTCTAATAGTGATACAACTAGAAAAACTGCAAATGAAAGATGTTCCATTATTGAGATTGAGGACAAGGGGATCCATGGTCGTAGTGTTTCCTCTCAGTATTGTGATACGTCCGCTGCAATGATGCCAAAAACAATTGAGTTGGCTGCCTCTCGCATGCAAACCTTGAAAAGTCAAAATTTAAGAAGCTTGTGGCAGACTGAAAATTTTGGAAGTGACAGTAGTTCTGATCAAGCATTACTTAACGAAGCTCAGAAAGCTACAAAAGTCAACCATTTGGTAAATGAGAGCCATGGAAGGTTTCTTTTTGCTCGAACACGCTCTAGTCCCGAACTTACTGATGCATATGCAGATGGCTCATTTCAAGTAAGGCACAACAGACAAGTAGAGGATGTGAATTCTCATGGTCCTCCTGCTAGGCTGGGTGCTACAAATAGGAATAAGAATCTTGGATCTGTAGGCTTGGCAAGCCGCATCCGTCATTCTTCAGTTAAAGATACTTCATCGGTAGGAAATGCTTCATTGCAGAAAACACATGATACTGGGGTAACTGAATCAAATAGTTGTTCAAATACCTGTCAACGAGATAAGGATGTAGATGCCTTAAATGACGAGATTTCATCCACCTCTGGTACACATGTGAACCAGGAAGAACAGGAGATTATCAATATGATGGCATCTGCTTCACTTCAAGGTTTCAATAGCCAACTTCATGTTCCATTTGGTTTAAGTTCAACTCAAATGCCTTTTTCCATCACACCAACATTTCTTGCTTCAATGGGATATACCCAAAGACACATACCGGGATTTCTTCCCTCAAATTTTCCTTCGATTGATTCTTCATTCTCAAATGTGCACTATCCTCATGGTCTAGTTTCACCACAACTGATTAATTATTTTCCTGGTATGGGGCCGAATCCACCATCTGAAGCTTCTTTTGTGCACAGCGATAAAAAATTTAGTTCTGCAGAGGTGAAATCTGTAGATGTGGATGAAGATTTCTGGCATGAGCAAGGCATTTTCTCCACAGGCAGCTATGATAATGAGAATGGAGATTTTGACTTGCTTGTGCCTGATTATAGACCGCAAGCATCAGTGCCTGATTTAAAGTATGTTCCTCCACCTCGACAAAGTGGCTCCGGTGGTGTAAAGAAAGTTCAACAGAAGCAAATGAGGGAAAAACACGGTTCAATGGTTCAAAATAACGATGCATTCCCCAAATTGGATGATAGAAGCAGCGAGGTTTGTGCAGAAGAAAGATCTGTGAGCTCAAGATTCTCATCTGCAACTCATAGTACTTCTTTAAGAAGTAGAACTTCTTCAGAGAGTTCTTGGGATGGAACATCGCAAAAGGCATCTAAATCCACAAAAGATAAACGGTCAAAAAGAATAACTTCAATGGATCAGGCTGGCCATGGGAAAGGGAAAATGATGTCCGAGCATGTACCTTATAATACCGAGGGTGATGAGCAGGAATGGGTTTTATCATCAAACATGGGTACCGACACCATAGAGAGAAATTCTAGATCTGAAAATGTTGCTTCTTTGCAGGTTCCTGGGAACCATATTTCCTGCCTTGATGCTGCTGAGACAAGTGGTGCGGACTCTATGATACCCTTTGCTCCTGTGCTCATTAGTCCTAGTTCAAGACAAAGAGGGATCGAGAGTTCTGGTCTGGTTGCTTTCTATCCTACTGGCCCACCCATTCCATTTCTAACTATGCTTCCGGTTTACAATGTGCCTGAGGCTGGTAATTCTGATACATCACATGGTCATTTTTCTCGTGATGAAAACCCCGAAGCCAATGAGTCTGGGCAGAAGCTCAGTCCTGAAAGATTTGGTGACTCAGAGGACATGAGTCTCTCAAGTTCTTTGAAAGGGAAAACTACATCTGAGCCGTATGAAATGAAAAAATCTGATATTCTAAACAGTGACTTTGCTAGCCATTGGCAAAATTTACAGTTTGGAAGGTTCTGTCAAAATCCGCGGTTCCAGGGACCTTTATTTTATCCTTCTCCATTGATGGTCCCTCCTACTTATCTCCCTGGCCGACATCCATATGAGAACCCTGTTAGACCAGATTCCAACAATATGAACCTCATGTCTCAACTTATGGCCAGTTATGGCCAACGCTTAGTTCCTGTTACACCTTTCCAGCCTGTGTCCAGTAGGCCTCCAAATATGTATCAACATTACATTGATGATATGACAAGATACCGCAGTGGGACTGGGACTTACCTCCCTAATCCTGTAAGAGTTCATAAATGATGCAATAAATTGCTTTTTATATATGTTTTCATTTCGAGGTGGAGTATTTTATTCTTTGACGACACTTGCTTGCCATAATGTACAAAGGAAGTTCAGTTGCCTTTTCCGAATCTCATCTGATGGTCTTGTATGGATGCTGGATTTTGTTAGCTCTTTTGTGTGTCCTCTTATTGAATATCAGTTTTTTGTCTTGTCCACACTTAGAGCGAAGGCTCATTCGACTTTACTTTTCTTCTGGGAACCTTGTATGTTCTACTTAAAAACTCAACTTTTACAATTTAGCACAGTACAATTGGCCTTCTCCTTTTCATTGACTCTGATGGTTGATTTTCTTCTTAAAACCTCAACTTTTACATTTTACTTTTAAAACCATTTACTAATGCAATTGATAACCTTGCTATTTCGTTGCCTCAGAAGGTTACCGTCAGGGAGCGTAACTCATCTGGTACTAGAAAGGGAAACCATAAAGAGGATAGAAATGATACGTATAGTGACAGAGAGGGGAATTGGAATGGTAACTCAAAATCACGAGCAGGTATGCGAAGCCGCAGCCATACTGAGAAATTGAACTTGAGAGCTGATCGTTTGGCTTCTAGTGAGAGTCGAACTGATAATACATGGAACTCATACAGGCACGAATCAGTTCCTTCATACCAGTCGCAGAATGTCCCATTGAGCTCAAATTCTAGTCAGAATGGTGTGGCATACAACACATATCCTTTAGCAGCATTGAATCCAAATGGTCTTTCTAATGGGCCTGTTCCACCTTATGTGATGTTGTATCCATTTGAAAACAATGCTGCCTATAGTGGTGAACAGCTTGAGTTTGGTTCTCTGGGTCCAGTAGGCTTCCCTGGTGCTGATGAACAATTGCAATTAAATGAAGGAAGTCGAACCAGAGTATTTGTGAACCCCAGATTTCATGGAAAATCTGAACACCGGTCTTCACCAGATCAACCATCTTCCCCGCACTATCAGAGGTAATTTTTCCTAGAGTAGGGAACGCTGATGAGACACAACATGAGCTGCTTTTTACTGTTTCAGTTGTTCATCATATGTATCAACTCTGTTTTTGGCCTATTTATGCATATAAAGTTGTTGATTTGTTACCTTTCTGCCAAGAATATGTCTGCAGTTGAGAGTACTTTTTGCCAGAATCTGGAATCTTGAACCTTTTATTATGTTAGTACTGTCAAATGTACATTGACGAAATGTCTTTAGTAGCAATGTGTACACTACGGTTTGAGTTATTATCTTGATTGTGGATTTTGTTTTTCCTTGTGGGATCCTCTGTTGGCATTTAAGTACTTTAGAGAAGCTACTCATGATTTCTACTAAAACTTCTTTTTCTTTTGTGCAGGAGAGTTTGATAAATATTCTAGCTCATTGCCTCACACGACCAAAAGAATTCATGATGGATGCTCCATATCACGACTTGATGCACTGAAGTTTGCTGCAGGCTGATGTAAAATGGCAATAGCATTTGATAGGGCTGGCTGGCTTTGAGCGCGATTGTTGGTGATGCTGCTCATGAATGGTCTCCCTCTTATACCTCCTATCTTGGACACGAGATAGCCAACCAACTTGAAACCACCCACCATTCGCCTCATCTGGAAGCATGGAGTAATAGAGGATTTGGATTTTTATGTTTCAATGGCCTTTTTCTCTTTCATAGGCTACCAAACCCTGTCATCCCATTCCCATCTACTGGTATTAGTGTCTCCATATACCTCTCACTAGGTTTCCTTTTTTTAACCTCTAGAAAATTATTCTATCCAACTTTTGTCAGGATGTTAACATTGTAACATTATTAATGTCAAAGGTAAACTTGAGTAATATCACCTGATCAGGAGCTGTTAGTCTGGGTATGCTTTAGTTTTTAATAGTTGGATTGGAGAACATGTCTTACTTGCTTTCTCTATTACAGGCTTTAAGTTGATCTTCATTGTCATGGTATAAAAAATAAAATAAAATTATTATTATGAAAGAAGAGAAGGCAGTGGCAGACCAAAAGTGGAAATTTTTTATTAATGAAAATAAAATTATACCTATCCAGTACCAGTACCAGTACCAGTATCATCATGTGATATTCCCAATGGGTTAAAAAGGTTCTTACCTGCTTGTATTTTTGGTTTCTCTACTCTACGTCATTAAGGAACATAGTTGTTTTCAATAACCGGCTGTGTTCTGATGCTTGCTGCAGACGGCATTTTGCTCCGTCCAACCCAAATCGAGTCCAAGCTCTCGCTTCTCTCCGACTGTCTCTCCATCTTCTTCATCCGGTTTCGATTGATCCAACGGAATGCTGCAATCCCAAGTGCTACAAGCAGCAATAATCCCACAGCTCCAACAACAATCCATACCACCACTTTCCACTTGCTCACCTTAGCCTTGTTTGGATGATGAGGGATCACAACAGAGAAATGGCCCTGTTTTCTCACAACACATCCACTTCTGTTTGTTGTCATATCGCTGAACTCCATCGTCCCACTCAAATCGAATCGAACACATTTCCTGCTCACATTCGCCTTCTGAGACGAAAGACTTGGAAACCAAACCATAATTGGAATAGTAGGATCATCCCCCATTGGCTTCAGTTCAATGAGACCATTATTTGCAGAGCTTGCGTTGGGATTATAGGTCAAGAATCCCAAGACAGGAGTCACAAAAGTGTGATGAGGGACATCATAGTATGATGATGATAAGTTTCCAAGATTTTGATATACTATATCAACTCTTCTTGAAAAGGGCCAGGGTATTGTGTATTGTGGGATCTCAAATGAACTATAATTTGCTCCATTTTTCCACAGACTACGCGCTCTCAAGCGAATAAACGAGACGTTCATCCCTGATAAATTTGCAGGGAGAGCGATGCCATATAGAGTACCGGTACGAGGATGAGTTGATAGTTTTCTCATAGTGTAGTCATAAACAAAGGAATCCAATGAATCCCTTCTCTGTTTTTCTGATCCTTGAACAAATGCATAAAAAAACAGCATCGTCGATAACTTGAGCCAATCTATTTGGAAACCCATCAAGAAATTCACATGCATTATCATCAACCATCAAATATCAGATCCATAGGTCCCTTCTTTGACACTTCCATCGTGTTTTCTCGATCAATCAGGGACTGGAAATCATTGAAGGCGAATCAGAATTGAAGATTACAGTTAAGAGGAGTAGATGTCGTTGCGATCTCCATAACAATTTTGGGCTTGAATGATGAAACAGTGGGAGTGCATTTTGGGCAGGCAGAGGATTAGTTGTTAAGGTTGTTGCAGTGTGTATAAATTTTTGTTTGGTTGATGGGTTAGTGGGACTTGAGCCACATTTGCATCTTCTTAGATTTTTATGAACCTTCAGTAGTTGTGTATGTGACTCAGTTCAACACATCAGCAACTTATTTTTAGGTGATTATGTGACTCAGTTTCAACAACCCGCTATTTAATTTTTCTTTGATGAAGAACCTATCAATATCCATGCTTGGTTCTATCATGTTGTACTGGATTATTGGTAATGTTGATAGCTGTCTTGCTATCACACCACAACTTTGATCGGAACTCCACAAGTATTGATCTCAACCAAATCTATCTTAGCAACACTCAAGGTCATGGCTCTATATTCTGCCTCAACTGTAAAACGAGCCACTACTGTCTGTTTCTTACTCTTCCAAGAGACTAGATTGCCTCCTACAAACATGCAATAATCGGACGTGGACCTTCTATCATCAGCACAGCTAGCCCAATTCTGAGTCGCAGTATCCCTCAATATTCAGATGTCCATACTTTCTAAAGATCAACCATTTTCCCGGTGCACTCTTCAAGTATCTCAATATCTGGTGCACGGCATCCATGCGACCCTTTTAAAGGTCATGCATATACCTACTAACTATACTCACATCAAATGATATATTCGGTCGAGTATGATTCAAGTATATAAATCAGCCTACCAACCTTTGATACTGCTCCCTAACAACTGGCTCGTCTACTTCTGCACTCAACTTCAATCTTTGGTCAATCGGCATTTTTGCGGGTTTGCAGCCCAACATATCTATCTCCTGGAGTAAATCTAGAACATACCTTCAGTGTGACGGAAAAATTTCCTTTGGCCTAGGAGCTACCTCAATCCCAAAAAAATACTTCAGCTGACCCAAATCCTTCACCGCAAACTCTTTGCCCAGCCTCATTTTTAGTACTCTCATCATCACCAGTAATGATCATGTCATTCACATATGCTTCTAGCATCGTGATATGACTTCCATCCTGCCTGAAGAATACAGTATGGTCGGCATTGGTTTGTTGATAACCTATGCCAATCATAGCCTTCCTAAACTTGTAAAATCAGGCTCGAGGAGATTGTTTCAAACCATACAATAATTTTCAAGTTTGCAAACTTGACCCTCAGTCTGATTAGTGCCAAATACTAGAGGAATTTTCATGTATACCTCTTCTTCTAGGTCACCATGAAGAAATGCATTCTTCACATCGAGCTAATGCAAGTTTCACCCTTTATTCACTGTTATAGAGACCAAAATTCTGACTGTGCTCATCTTTGCCACGGGTGTAAACATCTCATCGTAATCAATCTCATACACATGGCTGTATCCTTTGGCTACTAGTCGTGCCTTATAGTGTTCCACTCTGCCCTCGGAGTTCTGTTTCACAGTAAATACCCACTTACATCCAACAACCCTCTTACCAAGCAGTAGTGGTACAAGATGCCATATTTTATTCTTTTTAAAGGCATTAAGCTCCTCTATCATTATCGCTTTCCATCTCGAGTATGCCTTAGACACATGCCAACACTTAGGAATAGAGACAATGTCCAAAGATGCAATGAATGCTCCATGTTCAGGAAGTATATTGGAGTAAGAGATAGAGTTAACAATATCATGGGGATGAAAAATATTGGGGGGAAAACCAAATCTGTTAGGTGGAATACCCGCATTGTTGCGAGTGGTCCTCCTAACAATAATATCACGGACAAGAATATCAGTAATAGGAGTAGGAATATTAATGAGAGGAGTAGTATCACTTGAAAATGAAGGTGAAGGTTTCCCCGGAGTTGAAGTATGCAAGGACCTTGGGCATGGAACTGATGCAGGTGACTATGGAACCTCTCTAGTCTTCTCTCTCCACGGCCATAGAGTATGAGGATAGTGTCTCGTATATACCAAAAATGGCTCCCCCTGACCCGGAATCTCTCTCTACTGAAACCGACTCACTCATCGGGAAATGACAGGAAATATCTTTCACTCGTACTATCACATGTCCCCCTATCACTATTTCTCTCATCTCTACTGTCACTACTATTCTACCCTTCTCGCCGTACACTATCAAGCGATCCCTTAAGATGTGAGGACCCCTGCAGGAAGTATGACTCATGTTCCCAAAATGTAACATCCATGCTCACAAACAAATTCCACTCAATCAGACTCCAACACACATATCCTTTTTGGGTCGCAAAGTTCCTACGAACACACTCTTGATAGCACTCGGATCCAACTTTCTAACTCCTAACTTATTATCCTGTACAAAACATACACAATCAAAGGTTCTCAACTGAATAGTGTCCCCTTTTGTACCATTGCAGATCTGAAATGGAGACTTCCAATCTAACACTTGAGATGGTATCCGGTTAATAAGGAATATGGCTATAAGAACGGCTTGTCCCCACAAATATTTTGGAATATTCATGGTGAACATCATACTTCTAACCACCTCAATAAGATGATGATTTTTTCTCTCAGCTACCTCGTTTTGCTCTGGTGTGTATGGGTAGGTAGTTTGATGCTTAATAAACTGTGATGACAAATATTCTGTGAATGCCCTGTTGGTGTATTCTATCTCATTATCAAATCTCAAACCCCTTCACTACTACACCATACTGCGTTTGTAATCCTTTGTAAAAATCCTAAAAACAGGCAAATACATCACTCTTATTTTTCATTAAGTATAGCCAAGTGACGCAAGAACATCAATCAATGAAAGACACAAAGTAATGAAATCATTTGAATGTTACTATGGGATAGTGCCCCCATACATCCGAATGTATCAATAAAAAACAAGCAAACTTCTACTACCAGAGCTAACATAAGAACTTTTGGTATACTTACCCAACTCACAAGCATCACAAATTAGTTTCTATTTATTCACTGTAGCAAATAAGCAGGGATAAAGTCGAGTCAAAGTCAAGAAGGAAGAATGACCTAATCGCCTATGGTGAAGCATCAAGTCTTCCACAATACTGTCTTCTCTAGGTCTCTCCACGATAGATGAAAGGGCTGAGTATAATATCTTTCGCTCCATGTACCACAATCCACTACGCCACGTCCCAATCCCCAAGTATCATGCCTGTCCTCTTCTCCCAGAAGATCACTTGAGGAATATCAAATAATATAATATAATTCAACTGGTTAATAATGGCATTTATGAAGAGGAGGTTAACGGGAAATGAAAGAGCATGCAAAATTTTGGACAAAGTCAAGGTGTTGGTATAATGCACTATACACTTACCCACCACTGGCCGATCAGTACCATCGGCTATCTTGACACACAACGGATTTGCTAGGGGAGTATAGGAACGAAACTCCCTAGCAGCACCCGTCACGTGTCCAGAAGCTCCAGAGTCAATGATCCAATTTGAAGAGCCAACAGTAGGAAAGGATGTCAAGGCAGTGAGTCATACATACCTGTGAAACCCGAGGCCAAAGCAACGTTACCAAAGAAGTCGGATGAGGTAGGTGTATTAGTGCCCATCCTCGCACTTTTAAGTTTTCTCTGGAGTACACCATATAATGCTCAATCCTCCTTAACGGTCACAGTACTCTCCATAGTCTCCTCCTCATCAGCATCCACCATCAAGTTGGTGCAATAGCCTCCTCGATCACCACCTCTAGAGCCACCTCTCCTACCTCCATGACTTCTACCTCTACCCCCAAATCTACCTCTCTCTCCATAATCTCTCTCACGAGACAACTTCAGACAAAACTCCATAAAGTGGTCAACCACTCCACACTGATAACAACTACGAGTCTCCCACTGAGCTCCAGTCACCCGTGAACTAGCAGTAGCTAGAGTCTTCGCGCCCTAAACTACACTCGGCGTAGAGTGTATCCTCATCTCACTCTTTGCCTGAATCATAGCAGCAATAGCCTCATACACTGATGGAATCTTGTCCTGGGACAACAAAATGGCCTTCTCAAGTGAAAGATCAAATTTAAATCCTTCAAGAATTTCATAGTCCTTCCTTCAAAACATTGTCGCATTTTGCATTTTAAGTCACTACAGCTAGATAAAGGGTCATAGTTATCCATTTTACCCCACAATCGCTTCAGACAAATAGAATACTCCTAAATAGACTTTTCCTCTTGGACCTCCGCATCGATCTCTACCTGAAGCTGAAATACCCTCATCTGGTTTTCAGTTCTGAAATAGATGGTCTTCAGACTAGCCCACATCTCACTCACCAAGCTAAGGCCATCCACAATAGAAGCAATAGATGCAGTCATCGAGTTCAAAAACCAGATACATAGCTGAGCATGGGTAACTTTCCACTTCACAATGAAAGAGATGTCACTCCCCAACTCACACTCCCTCAGGTAGCCGTCCAGGCTCCTCCCTACTAAGATGGTCTCAATCATGAAGGACCAGCTAAGATATGTGGCCGATCCATCAAGTTTCAAATCTATCAGTGGAAGATCAAGCTTGATCGGAGCAGTAGTAGGGACAAAAGTCGAGGTTGAGGCATTCACTCCCGGTATGAATCCAACCATGGCTCTAAGCACCTCAAGATTGAGTTTTCTCAGGACCTCTAATCCTTATTTAACCATACTATCATCTGCCCATGTCATCTCGTACACAGTAGCTCCAATCACAGCAACAACACAACTCACACAGCATAATCCTCAATGCTCCAACACATCCACACAACAATCCACACGTCTCAACACCCAACCATCAATACTCAATCCAAAACAACATCACACAATGCCTGATTGGATCTCCAAGTTTAGGAAAATACGACCAATCCATTCAAACAATTTACCATATTCGATAAAACACCAATATACATCAAACGGGATGGAATCAACAAAAACCAATAAGACAGATGTGAAGAACAACCCGAGATGAAGATATTGTTTTCAAATTTTGGTAGTGGCATGGCGGTGTGTGACAGCGGCGATAGCGGCGTGTGGTGGCGACACACGGGGATCCGAACACCCGCAGGAAGCTCTACTCATGGCAAACTCGATCGTGGTGGTGGCCAGAGCTTCTGATACCAGGCGCGCCCAAAAACGATGGAAAAGCGCAATGAACTACATTTTTTTATGGCGGCTATATGCTGCGGTAGGCGGCCAAAAATGGCCAGGTATGCGGCAGATCTGAGACAGTATGGAGTCGGCTACATTTTTAGGCAGGTTCCGGCGACAAAGGTATGGCGATGGAACCGAAAATGGGGAAGGAGTGGGTGGAGGCAAAAATGGATGTTAGAGTTTGAAATTTGTTTGCTCTGATACCAAATTATAAATGAAAAACTATTTATTGAATAGAAACCCTCAGGTTTAAAGTTTTGTTAATTGCATTTTACTCCCCAATCTTTAATACCAACAGACACAAATGCTTGCTTCCATCGATACAGGTTGCCTCGCATCTGCCATTTCCTAGCATGCGGAGGACCTGCCCGTACTCCTAGCTATCCTCCTTGAACACAAGCTCACATTTCTCGTCGTCAGCTTCGTTCTATCCCCTCTTCCGATTCTTACCTCATTTACCCTTATTCTTCGGCATTCCTGCATATAAACCCTAGACCAATTGATTCTTTTGATGTTGTGTCTGAAAGAAAAGTCATTTTTAAAATATTGGAACATTTGATCTATTTGTATGTAGTACACTTTGTGACACAATTTTATGCATGGAAAAGTCATTTTTGCTGTTAATGTTTTAAAAAATCATAAATAGATTTATAGATCGAACTGAGACAACAATAAATGAAATAAAAAATAAATTCAAAAGAAACTCTAAATAAAATTTACCGACCTTGGTCACTAAAAAATGCCATAAAGAGCTTAAAACTCAAAACTCACAAGAAAAAAAAAATCACCGTCGAACCCTAGCTAGAAAAATTATTATGCAAAAAATGAGAAAAAAAGATGATCTTTTACTTTTATATAAAGAGGGTGAGAAATATGTCTGTAAATTCATATATGAGTTTGAGCACAAAATAAATTTGCAGTACAAAAATAAAAATAAAAAATTGGAGGGACCAAGGGGTCCCTACGGGTATGGCCGCGGACCCAAGGAAGGCCAAGGCCCCGTGGCCCCCCTCTCCGTCCACCCATGCACCCATCCATCCCATGGTCATCAAAATAGTCAAAATCTACAGCGCACCAAATATTGAGAATACAATCCATATCAACCAGATCATCAAACTGGTCACAACAAAATGGTCAAACGTATGAAACTCCTGTGTCAAAGCCAAAACCAGAATTAACCAACAATAATCATCAAAAGCATCATGAGCTAATTTCAAGGCTTCTTTCTCTTGGTCGGTCTTGCTACTGGACTCATAGATGCACTTTGCATTGATTGTTCACCCAAAGCCTTGCATTTTTAGGTCCCTGACGTACGACTTTCTTACTTTCACGAGCATGTTGTTTCTAACATCAACAAAATCCATATATAATGTGTCAACGGATTGTGAAACTTAAGGCTACCGCAGTCTATTTAATTCCTTTGTTTTGCTAGGAGGCGGGTGAGGAGGTACTGAAACAATTGCTCCCTCAAACTGGTTCAATGGTGGATTTTTCTCACATTGACTCAATGGGGGAGCCATTGCATATTGACTCAAGCTTTCGTCCTGACTTCTTGACTCCGGAGCATATTGTTCAGGAACCTGAGAAATTATCAATAGAGTTAGAGATTTCTACAAGTATAAACAAATATCTAAAATACAAATCGACATCAACGTTCGAAGGTTTGGCCGCCTGAGAGACATCTTCCATCGCATACTCAATGCAAACGACTGAAAAGGAAATCACCGTTGCTAGAAAAACTACATTAGGCTCTTCCTGGCCAGCATTCGGACTGGTTCTAGCACCAAGAACTATCAAGATACAAAGATGGTGAGCTTGAGATCCTGGTGGTAACATTACCAGACTTTGGAATCAAAATTAATGAGTATGACTCATGCAGATGGATAGTTGACCGAAACACAAGCAAGTTTTCTGCTAAATCTGCCTACTTAGAACTAATGATTTTTATGAGCAGGTTGTCAGTGATTGATCCTATAACTGGCCCACTACTAGAATAACAACAACTAAGCCAAGACACATAAAAGCTTTCATTTGGTGATTCGTTCAAGGTAAAATTCTAACAGTTGAAAATCTACGTAGCAAAGGAGTGCTAGCAGTATCCAAAAGCATCCAGAAAGTCTGGGACATATGTTCTTCGAGTGCGACGAGACTACAAACTTTTGAGACATTTTTATTGTTGGTTGGGTTACTACTGCATTGGCGCAACTCCCCTGAACTTCACTATGTTCTATATTTAGGTCCTATCCCAATGAGTGAAGGGCTAATTTCTAGAAATCATTGTGACATGGGATAGAGTGACGGATTTGGAGGATGGGGAACAATTGGGTTGCCCGTCGAGGCAATGATGGCAATGTTTTGGGCATAAATAAAATAATATAGTAAGTTGGCCTAGGGTTGATGATCGAGAACCGGATAAGAAATCTCCGGTTATGTTTTGCATTATGGTGGTACCATTTTATATGCAAACGGTCTATTTTTCCTGGCCTTGTGCGAATAATAAATGAATTTTGATATAAAAAAAATTCTATTTATTTACAAATTATCATTAGTTTATAAAGCTCCTTCAACTTATTTACGAAGTTGTTGATAGTCTTAGGCAAACCGGCCGGTCCAAACAGGCCCGGCCCACCGCCGCCAGTATAAAATGGGTCTAGTCTTGGCCTACCGAAAAAAGCTAGGGCACAAACGGGGGGGTTTGGTCCGCCCGTTTGTGTGGCGGGGCGACATGGGCTCGTCTTTTGAACCCACGGGCCGCCCCGCCCCGCCTGTTTATAATTTTAAAAAAAATAGCCCATTCCCAATTTCCCATCTCATCGCAAGCCGCAAGCCTAAAACGAATGCCCAACAGTCCAACACGATGTCCATTAGCATTAGGGATTAGTCATAAGACAATTAGGTTAGGCGTCGTAGTTGACATTCGTTACCTTATGGCATACTCTCTGTCGCGGTGAAAGGAAATCGAGGTCCAAATTCCAGGTGACCCTCGCAGCCTCGCTTCTTCGGTCTTCACGTCGGCAAGACAATTCAAATCAACAACACTCAACTACGTCGGCCGCTAATTGTGGTATTGACAAAGAAAATTTGTGTATTGCGAGTTCGTTAGTTGGATTTAGGGTTTAACAAGTTTATTGTTTTGATTTTTTGTGGTATAAACTAGCTTGTTCCTTGATTTAAGGTGTTTTTGGTTCTACAAATTATGGGTTTAGGGTTGATTTATCGTAATATTCATGTTTTCTATTGTTTTAGGGTTGTGTATCCCGGATTTTTGCTTGTGTATATGTGGTACAGATTTTTGCTTGTTTCCCTCGTAATTTTGATTCACTAGCCCCTTTACTCTTTAGGATGCTCCGTGCATTTCATAGACAGGAGAGGTACTATGTTGTAGTATTCTTCCAAAGAACCTATTTCTGCTTGCTTGACTGCCACTGACCGGCATAGAGTCCCTAGGAAAGAGACGCAGTAGAAAAAAGACATAGCAACTCATCAGTGGAATTGTGAAGAAAAGGCAAGAAAAATGTTTTGATTGACTAAGAGATCAAATGTATTCTTTCTTACTCCATTTGAGGACATTAGTTTTTTTATGAGTACGTAAACGTTTCCTCTATTGTTTTACTTATTTTTTGGTTCATTTCAGCTCGTCAATGATGTAAAGTTGGTTCTAAGTTCTAACATGTCTTGGTGAATTGTTTTTGGGAAACATGGAGTTGATTTAGTTATTGAATTATGGTTAAAGAAGAGTGATCATATATTTTTTGATAAGAGAACCACGAATGTTAGATATCTAGCCTTTCAATTTAAACAGAAGCTTTCAGACATTGAGTGCACGTACGATTAGATGCGATATCATCGCGTTTTATGAGAAGTGTTTTGTTACATTGACATATGAGTTAGCTACCTCCAAGTGTTTTGTAGCATTAACGTCTGATATATATGGGATTCTAGATCCCATTTGGATTATTTAAGTGTTATCGCACATTACATTGACTCTAACTGGACTTTGCAGAAGAGAATAATTGGTTTCAGGGACAGACACACTGGTGAGGTGATTGCTGAGAGTATTATAGAGGTCCTCACAGAATATGGACTTGTTGATCGAACTATTTCCATCACTCTAGATAATGCATCCGCAAATGCCAAGGCATCCCTCAAGGATCCCCTTAAAGCATACAATTCAGGTATTCTTTTGCACCAGAGGTGTGCTTGTCACGTGATAAATCTTATAGTTCAAGCAGGTTTGTCATCTGTGGAAGGTTATGTTGGAAAAGTTTGGCAGGTGTTAGCTTGGATACGAGTGTCTAACCAAAGAATCAATACTCTGAAATCTCAATGTATCTCACTAGGTTTCAAGCCTCGTATCTTGGATGTAGACATGGACATAAGATGGAACTCGACATATCTGATGCTGAAAAGAGCATCCGAGTACAAACTTCCTCTTGGGCAGTATATGTTGAGTGCACAATTGCATGG
>JAOWBN010000003.1:1212912-1234690 GCA_028565015.1 Pinguicula moranensis | reverse complement strand
GGAAGGTTGAAACTCTGGTGACAAAAGCTTATCAGCCTGAAAAACATTAGCAAAATATAGCATAAGAAACCTACAATGGGAAATTCATTAGTAAAGCAGATAAAACAAGTAGAACTGAGAATTCTTATTGGGAAAGCTCTTGAGGGGAGTTCACATAAGCAATGCAAAAAACCCGGGTAAAAGAATATCACTCGCTCCCGTGCATCCGTTATCAACACACAGTAGCAGCAGATGAAATAACACTGAAACTTAAGATACAACCAGTAAGTAGTCGCGCTTTAAGACAAAATCTTTTCGTACCTCGTCCATAATAAGAATAGAGCACTCGCTCAAAATACAAATACCCTTTTTTGAAAGATCAAGAATTCTTCCAGGTGTCCCAACAAGTAAATGGACAGGCTGATAAAGTCGCATTATGTCATCTTTCAAGCTAGTTCCACCAGTAGTAGCCATTACTTGAATCTTCAAGTGTTTCCCAAGTTCTTTACAAACTTGGGCAGTTTGAAGAGCTAATTCTCTTGTTGGGACAAGAATAACAGCTGCACAGATTAACAGAGTCAGAGTTTAATATATAATAACCAGATATCATGATCCAATAGGTGTTCAAACCTTGGATGGCATTTTTATCTTGATCAATTTTCTCCAACGCAGGAACACAGAAGGCAGCAGTTTTTCCTGTTCCATTTTTCGCTCTAGCCAAGATATCACTTCCAGTGAGAGCAATAGGAATACTCTCTTCCTGGATAGGCGACGGCCTTTCAAATCCCTTCTCATATATTCCCATAAGTAGCTCGCGCTTTAGAAAATAGTCTTCGAATTCGTTTCCTTTGGTAGCTGTAACATCCTGGGAGACATACAAATAGTAACATGCCACAAGTTTCATCAGGATTGCATTTTTCGAATAAAATAGGCTGAACTAATTGAAAATAATGCTACAATCAGACCCCCCCACAAACCAAAATCTATTATCCCACAAGAAAAGAAAATTGAAAAGATATGGTGAGGATAGCACAAATTTAGATCAACCTACTTAGGGGGTGTTTTGTGCAGCCTTCTTATGCTTATAAGCCTTCTTATGCTTATGAGGAGTTATTTTTTGAAAAAAGGTGCTTATAAGCCAATTATAATTTTAAGAAGGCTGCGCAAAACACGAGCTTAATTTCGCAGAAAAATTGAGCAAAAGCACAATTTAAGCAGAACAAGATATTGGGATATGTTATTGATGTCACATTCTCGGGAATAAACTAAATCACAAAGAAATATATCTTAGGCTTCTAATAAATAAAGAATTCATCATAGAACCAAACCTCTGTTCTGTAGCGAGTGTCCTTTAGTGGCAACTTTAACAGAGCTTTCCAGGCCTGCGAACTGCAAAAAGATAAATTGTTAGGGAAAACACGGAGAACTCCCTAAAAAGGATCATATGCATCGTAGAATAGGGGTAAAAAGGATAAGTTAGAAGGGCAGAAAAGAGAACAAATATGATACATGCAACGATGTTCAAACCACATGAAGTGAATATAGACATAAACATGGTGGTAAACTACAAAAATATGATTCTAAATTGCAGATGAAGTAAAGAGACAGCAAACTTTTCCAAGAAAAACATGTGGCAATTGATGGAGATATGTTCTTTCATTCACTAACATTACTATATTACAACAGCCAGTATAGACCAGAACTACACTTTCCAATTCCAGATGTTTTAAGGGAATCTCTAAATTTAACGACAAGCACTCATGTAGGGTTCTAAGGTCTCTTTTCAAATGAAATCTTAGACAAGAGTGGGAACTACTCAGTGAAAAAAAGATAATAGGCGGTTCTAGAGCAGCTCCAAACCGTTCCTCTAACTGGTTCCATGTTAACCAAAATATATCTACTCCTTCACCCAAATTAAAAGCTTCAAAGTCATCCTAAATAGATTTGTGATAACCACACAAAGGGGCGCAGAGAAATGTAGCACATGAACGGCACACTGTAAAGAAAAACAACAAAAATCACTTACCCAGAATCAGTTGCTACCGATTGCACAGTCTTTTCAACCTCAAAGACGGACGAATCAGCAGCCGCTTGCAGACTTCTAGGCAGCCATTGCTGCTGAGTAGGATTTTGAAACTGACGATTCTGATAACTCGGCGCTGGACTTCTCTGCAGATACTGCTGTGTAGGGTTTCGATGCTGAAAAGTAGGGTTTGGCCCGGCAACTTGGTGGATTCCGCCACCACCACCTCCCCCTCTGCCTCCGCCCATCCCTGGCGGCGGATATCCCACCCTCGAATTCATCAACAATTTCTCGACCCCAAAACTTCGTCCAATTTACACGAAACAGTAAATATCACGAAGTCTTTCAATATATTTCCCAAGTTGCCCTACAAATCTGAAACTAAGAATGTGGAAAATTCTCAACGGAATGTTGGGCTGGACACAGTAAATTGGACATCATTCTCAATCGTGATTGAATAGCAGCAGTAGGTTTTTCAAAAGAAGAAAAAGTGACTGGTCAAAGAGAGAAATGGGGAGACCGTTGTAGCCTCACCCTGCTAGGGCATATATTCATTTTAAAATATATTCTGCACATTAATTTTAATTCATTACTACTTAACAAAAAAAAAATCATTTTATACGTACATCTGCCGAAAGAGATACGGTTTCTCTTTGTATTTTTTGCGAAAAGAAAAAAAGGAAAATAAATTATACTGCTCTTATATTCTTTTATTAATTTAAACTTATAAAGAATAGTTTCTCAAAGGACCATGTTTCAATGATCTACTGCGGTACTGGTACTGTCCTTCCTGGAGTGGCTTCAATGGAAGAATTAGCCACTGAACCGCCGGAGGGTCATGATTGCACAATGAAGCTGGTTAGTTCAGTTTAGTTTCCCGAATCATCGTATGATTATGGAATAAAACAATGAATTGAACCGCGATTACCTTTCGTAAAGGATTACGTAATAAAAGTTTGATTGCAGAGGCGGAAGGATAGTAGTGATTTGCTGCGGAGCTGGTTTCGGAGGCGATCGACCTATCGCAGCATTAAAATTGCTTCGCAGAGTGAAGGAATCAGATTATTTATGTATGTTTGCAAATTTTTTGGTTTGTCAGAAGTAATTTTTAAAGGTCTTTGAAAAATAAGAGTTTTTATAAAAAAAAAATGGGAGAGTGTTTGTAAATATGTTTTACTACAACAAAAGTAAAAAAATAGTGTTGGCAAAGAATTATTCCAAAAATATTTTTTCAAAATTTAAACTTCTAAATAATTACAAAATTGCCACCGGTCAAAAGCACTCCAAAAGCTACTATAGAGATGCTTCTTACTTTGGTGCTTTTTTTCTTTACCGCCAAAAGCCAGAAGTCAAACGAAAAAATTGCAAACAGTCCAAATAGGCTTTTCCACCGCCAAAAGTCAAAATGTGCTTTTCCACAGAGTTTGAAAACACTCACTTAGTATTCGAATGTATGGCCGAACACACGCTGGCGGAGCGTTGCGCTGCAATGAATTCTGGTGGCAAGGCTTGGGATCCAAGTCGTATACCTTTTTTATTTTGCAGTTATTTCAATCGCTTCTTGTTGATTCGTATTGTATTCTCAACTTTGTCTATGGCTATGTACTAATAATATATTTGTTAAATATATTATTAAGAGATAGAATGATAAGTTAATAAATGAGATGAAAGGGTAAAGATTTTCTCCTTCAAGTCTTTGATTACATTGAGTTAGTGGACAAATGAAGAGTTGCACAATAATCTATTAACTTAATGGAGAAAATGAAGAGTTGAGCCATTAACCATTGCTAGATTCTTGAAAGAGGATTCTCCTACTGTCAGAGATGATGAGTTGGATGTGCAGACTTTGACTGCAATAGGTGCTTGGAAATGAATTTCTTTGTCGGAATTACATCCTGAATGGCTTATCCGATGCCTTGGACACTGTATATAGCGTAAAGAAGATAGCAAAGGAATTGTGGGACGCTTTAAACCACAAGTATAAAACTGAAGATGCTGGTGCTAAGAAATTTTTGGTTGCACAGTTCTTGAATTTCAAAATGGTGGACACAAAGCCTGTTATGAGTCAAGTCCAAGCACTTCAGTTGATCATTCATGGAATGTTGGCAGAAGGAATGATTATTAGCGAATCTTTCCAAGTAGTGGCAATAATTGAGAAATTACCCCCTACGTGGATGAACTTCAAAAATTATTTGAAGCTCAAAAGAAAGGAAATGACATTGGAAGATTTGATCCTTAAACTTTGCATTGAACAAGATAACAAAGGATTCAACAAAAAGACACTTGATGTTGTTAACATGAATATTGCTAGAGCAAATGCGGTAGAATATAGAAAATGCAAGAACAAAAAGCATGTGCATGGGTCAAAGATGAGACTTAAAGGAGGAGTTACAAATAAACAAAAGTTTCTTGGAAAATGTTACAACTGTAACAAGACGGGGCACATGTCATCCGACTGTAGGTTGCTTAAACAGAAAGACAAAAAAAAAGAATGAGGCCAATGCTATGGATACCATCACAAGAGATGCATCTGATATAGACCTCTGTGCTGTGGTCTCTGAAGTCAACATGGTGGATGTCAATTCCAAAGCATGATATATAGACACTAGAGCCACCAAACATATATGTGCAAACGTAGCTGCTTTCTCTGAGTTGACTATGAAAGTTGGAGAAAAAGTTTATATGGGGAACCGTTCTACCTCTAAGATTGAAGGGTATGGGAACCATGCATCTGAAGATGACTTAAGAAAAAGAGGTTAAACTATAAAATGTGTTTGTATGTGCCTGAGCTGAGAAAGAATCTAATTTCTAGAACATTGTTGAGCGGACATGGATTCAAGATGGTGTTTGAGTCCCACAAGATTATTTTGTCCAAACAAGGTGTATTTGTTGGAAAAGGCTATGTGTGTATTGATAACATGTGAAAGATGAATGTAATGGCTATTATAAAGCCATCTGATAATGCTAATAAAGCAAGAACTTCTTCTGTTTACATGCTTGAGTTTTCTAATCTATGGCACGATAGTTTAGGACATGTTAATTATGATACATTACGTAGATTAATTAACGCAAACCACATACCAATGTTTCATATTGATTCCAACCACAAGGTGAAACTTGTGTTGAGGCAAAGTTGACAAGGTCATCGTTCCAATCAGTTGAAAGAAAAACTGAATCCCTTGAATTAATTCATAATAATGTATGTGATTTAAAATTATTCAAACTAGAGGTAAGAATAAATATTTTATTACTTTTATCGATGATAGTACAAAATATTGTTATGTATATTTGATGAAAAGTAAAGATGAAACTATAGAGAAATTTATTCTTTATATGCAAGAGGTAGAAAACCTTCTTAATAAGAAAATTAAGCCCCTGTTTTGCACAGCCTTATTAAAATTATAATTGGCTTATAAGCATTTTTTTTCAAAAAATAACTCATCATTTTAAAAAAAAGGTTCTTATAAGCCAATTATAAGTATAAGAATGCTGCACAAAACACCCCTGTAATGCAGCGCAAGATTATTGTATCCCACATATCTCATCCCAAATCAACTATAACACTTCGAACTTACCAAACATTCAAAGAAGAGATGATTGGTAGACTCCATTTCCAAGTTGCAAAACACACAAGCTGCATCCAAGTCCTTATTAACTCCTTGGCGAAGTAGGTTTTTTCTTGTGGGTATTCGATCTTGCAACACTTGCCATATGAAAAAGCACACATAGAAGGGTACTTGTGCAGTCCAAGCCTTAGCTAAATGTTTGCGCTACTAATTGCTATCATTTTCCATAACAGGATATTCTATTATTGTCAATTTATTTCTCTCTGCAAGTTCGACTATATCGTGAAGTCAACTTTTGTGCAACCAGTTTTGCTTATGTTAGAGCGAGTGGTCATTTCTCTTTTTATGATATTGTTGAATTTGTCCCTCCTATGTCGGTAGAGTTGCATGTTCACCCGACGGAGTTATATTCGTCTCTTGTCATGCACACTTATCAATGATTTATGCTTTACTTTGTTTACTTTTTTTATTTGATTTATTTCGTTTTGTAATATATTTTGATATTTTTGTAATGAAGGTTCTCTTTGCGCTAAAAAAAATTAAGAAAATAATAAAATTAAAAGTAAAAATAAATATGGCTAGAAATATAATAAAATACAATTTTAAATAAAATAACATGAAAATAATATGCACGAAAAAAATACAAAGATATTACAAAAAAAGAATTATAGAAAAGTTATTTAAAGTAAGACGATAAACAAAAAACTACCAATTATTTACTTTTAAAGGTATCTGATTGAAAACTCTTTATTTTTATTTTATTGGCATTTTACTATTATTTTATTGTTACTATTATTTTTATTATATTATATTTTGATCCATTTTTTATTTTATTTTTTCTTCGTATTTATTATGAATGATAAAACCATCCAACTTTTATTTATTTATTAAGATGATAAAGTTCTATAAGAAAAGGCCTGGGGAGAAAGTAGTATTTAATGCAAAGTGTTGTAAAACTAATTAAATAACACTAATAGCAAAATGAGAGAACAAACAATCAAATTCTCTTCTCTGTATATTGTCTGTATATTCATTCGCCTTTTATAGCAAACGTTTCAAAAGAAAAATATAAGTAATAAATAGAAAGTGACATATATCTTCCTTTGACAATGACACATATCTTCCTTTGACAATGACACATATCTTCCTTTGACAGCGACACATCTTCCTGCAGCATTCGGAGATGGCGTACTGCTTCTTCTTTGTATTTGTGGCATTCACAAAACATGTGGCATTTTCCACAACAAAACACATTTATTTTTCAAAATTTGAAACTAAAATAATAATAATAAATTAATAATATTTCTCTTACAAATATTAAAATATTTAATTCAAAACAATAAGTTATACAACAATATATGTGGTCTGAGTTTTATTTTTAAAATAGGACAAAAAAAAATGAGTGTCCTTACTTCGTGGTAGTTTCTCATTTTTTTTTCCTTTTTCTCTTTTTCTTCCATGCAATATTTTTTAGCGAAGCAATAAAATTTCATTAAAAGAATATGCACAAGCACAACATAGTACTCTATACAAAAACCAAAAATACCCTCTGAGGAATGCTATCATGTGACACATTTTCGGCCAGCTCACACTCTGATCCTGATAGATGATCCATAAGGATTTCCACACACCGCGTCGGCTCGTCGGCGAATCATCCCAAGGTGCATCTCAAAATTCATCATGGGGATCTGCTTGGAGATTCAAAGGTAACTAAATCAACAGATTAATTGCGTCCCTTCACATGCAAAGAACAGATGCTCAACACTGAAGAGGTTTCAAGAACCTCAAGATCAAGGAATGATGAATCAAGAAGAAGAAATTTAGAGAAATTGTTGAGAATTGAATGAATTTTCTGTATAGTTTCATTTCACGTTTGTACATGGTTAAATAGATACAATCTGGTGTAAACTCTAGCCTAATATGGACAAAGCTATTTCTAGACTAGGTGAGTTGTCCATAGAGAATGGATTACAAGGATTTATACAATCTTGAGCTTGTATTGTGAATAGTAGGACTATCCCCCTCAACATCTTGAGCGTGTACTATCAATAGTGGGGTTATCCCCCTCAACACCCCCTCGCAAGCTGAGCTTGAGCGTAGGGTTATTGCACACGTGAAGCTCTGACCGAAAGAAGGCAAAAGTTTGTGACTAAAACTCTTAGTGAAGACGTCAGCAAGTTGGAGATGAGAGGGAATAAACTGCATGACGAGCTTATCAGCAAACACAAGCCCATGTATAAAATGGTAATCTAATTCAACATGTTTAGCACGCTTGTGAGAGATGGGTTTAGAGCCGAGAAAAATATCACTCCTGCTATCACTGAGCAATAGTGGAAGGCGAGCCATGGGAACACGGAGGTCCTGAAGAAGGTGAGTGAGCCATAAAGTCTCAGCCAAAGTTGTAGCAAGAGCACAATACTCAGACTCATAACTGGACTGAGAGGTAGTAGGTTGTTTCTTCACACTCCAAGAAACCAGGTTATCCCCTAAGAAGATAGCAAATCCGGAGAAAGGCAAGTATCTAGACAGACAGCCCAATCAGCATCAAAATAAACCAGCAAGGTAGTAGAAATAGAGTAACAAAATTGAAGGCCAATGGTGAGAGTACCCTTGACATACCAAAGAAGACGCTTTACGGAAAGAAAGTGATCCTCAGTGGGTGCATGCATAAACTAACGTACGATACCAACAACATATGAAATATCAGGATGAGTGATTGCAAGATACTAAAGAGCCCCAACAAGATATCGATACAGTGTAGGATCGGCAAAGGGTGTGCCTGAAGAAGAGAGATGCTGAGAAACAACCATAGGGATGGGGACAGTCTTGCAATCCAGAAGTTGAGCACGAGCAAGCACATCACGAGCATACTTTAGCTGGATGAAAAACATACCATCATCGGTAGGTGTTACCTCCAAACCATGGAAATAGGCAAGAGAACCCAAATCCATAGTAGCAAAATCAGAGTCAAGATGTTGTATGAACCTTTCCAAAAGAGACAAGTCATTGTCGGTGATAATGATATGGTCCACATGGAAAAGAAGATAAATAACCTGAGGTCCTCTAAAGAAGGTGAAGAGTAAAGGATCAACACGACTGCAAGAAAAACCCAATGAGAGGAGAAAGGCACTAAATCGATCAAACCATGCGCCAGGGGCCTGTTAAAGACCATAGAGAGCTTTGCACAAGTGGCATGATCAGGGAAGCGAGGATCCACATAGTAAGGGGATTGTTCCATACAAACATCCTCCGTGAGGGTGCCATTGAGAAAGACATTATTGACATCCAGTTGACAAAGAGGCCAACCACAAGATATAGCAAAAGACAGAACAGTACGAAAAGTAGTAGCCTTTACCACAGGACTGAAGGTGGTGAAATAATCTAGGCCTGGTACCTTAGAAAAACCTTGATCTACAAGACGAGCTTTGAGGCACTCAATGGAACCATCAGGGAGATACTTGGTATGAAAAATATATTTGGATCCAAATACATTGAAGTGAGATGGGCGAGAGACAAGATGCCAAGTCTGATTTGAAGCCACGAGGCTCCGACGTGGTAAGCAGGGCAGAAAGAAGAGGACTGGGAGCAACTGTGCTAAGATCAACAATGTGAAGGAGGTGAAAGATCCCAGCCTTGGCTCGAGTAACCATGGGATGAGTGTTTGAGACAGTTGGAGGAATAGGTAAAGGCATGTCCGGTGAAGTATGTGCATCAGGACAAGGAAGAGAGGCAGATCCAGAACGGACAGGGATGAAGAAGGAGGATAAACAGGGCAAGGAGAAGTGGGTTTAGAGGTCATATCACGGATGTAAGAGGAGAAACAGAGGGTGGGTAAATATCAGACTCAAGGAAAGTGAATATGGAAAGAGAGGAGAGGGACTGCGGGGAAGAAGTGGTATGAAAGGGGAATTGTTTTTCATCAAACTGTGCATGATGAGTAATATAATTACGAGAAGTGAGAGGGTCAAGACAGCAATATCTCTTGTGGGAGGAACTAACACCAAGATAAATGCAAGGAAGACTGCGGGGAGAGAGCTTGTGAGGGGCATAATCACGAATACAATGAAAGACCTGACAACCAAAAGGATGAAAAATATCATAACGGGGAGGAGAGTGAAGTAATAGTTCAAAAGGAGAAATACCTGCAGGGAGCGAGGATGGCAACCAATTAATGGCGTAGATTGCAGTGTTGAATGCATCAACCGTAAAGGAGAGAGGGATATGGGAGTGAAAGAGAAGAGTAAGGCCAGTCTCAGTAATATGATGATGCTTGCGCTCAGTACCTCCATCACTCTGGAATTTTGTATTTTTGTGGAAAGCTGAGTTCAATAAAGGGAAAGTGACGAAATACACTAAAGAAATCAGACTTTCAACATCGCTGGTAAAACTATTGGAAAAGGGAAAATTCATACACAAAAATAACATAATACACATAACCATCAGTAGACAAAATAGGGTAAGGACCCATAAATCACAATGGATAAGTGCCAAAGGCCTAGTAGCACGACGAGCATTGGTTTAAAAAGGTAAACGATCATTTTTGGCCATTTGACATGAAGTACATAATTGAGATGGTGACAAAGCATAACTAATCGCTATATGTCCATTTTGACGCAATAAAGTAAGTGTAGACAGAGAAACATGACCGAAATTTGAATACCAAAGGTCATAAGAGCCAGGCGAGGTGGTGGTGCCAATGGTGGCAACAAAAGCAAGGACGGTCATGTGCGACGATCCTGGATAACAAAGTGAGTGTCAAGAAAGGTGACAGTAATAGGACAATCATGAGTGAGTTTACTAATATGGAGTAAATTTTTTGTGAGCAATGGAACAACAATAACATCCAAAAGACTCAATTAGGGATGGGAGAGATGTTACCGGTATGAGTGATGGGCAAAGAAGTACTATTTCCAACAATCACACTATTCTTACCAGTATATGAGGAGGTATTGTCCGAAGAATAAGAGGACAAGGTCATGTGAGTCGAAGCACTAGTGTCCAAATACCTGTCAGAGACAGATTAGCCAGATGAAATGGGAAGACCCGAGGGTGGAGGGCCCAAAATACTCGGGGCTGAGGAGGCCAGGTGGCCATAATATCCACCATAAGAATAATAAGCTATTGGTGGGGGGCACATAGGATTGGATGGGGTCGGAGCAGAGTAATAAGCCCAGCTATGAGGTGAGACTTGGCCCATTTGGCATTGGTTCGGCGGGTGTAGATTGAGACAAAGGCACAAATTGAGGTGGCCCAGGAGGAGGCAGCCCATTACTCAAAAATAGTTCAGGACATAGCGACAAAAGGGAGGGCATGAGCAGCGGCCACAAAATCAGGTTGGGGCGGCGACAGCTTTGGTGATGGTGACAGCTTCAGTGACAGCGCAACAGCACCAGCAAAATGATGAAGCTGATAGCAACAATCATCCATATGCCCAGGTTTTTCACAAAGTTGGCAGTGAACACGACCACGACCCTGTCCCCGCCTGCCACAACCATAGTATCCAGAAAAATCAACACAACGGGGAGCATTGAGGGTGGCAACATTGAATAGGATGATGCAGAGTATGGGGTCGCAGGATATGGCAACAGGAACTGAGGCCGAGCCGACGACTGAGTAGTGGCCTGAAAAGCAATAGGCGGCAACAGAGGCACAATGTTTCAAAGGAAAAGTAGAGCATGGTTGTCCGCAGCCTCAACCAAATCAGCAAACGAAAGAACTAGATTTCGGGCCAGCTCTGTTGTGCTGAATGAGTGAAATTCCGAACCATGGGCTTGGAGGAACCATTAAACTTGATCCAAGGAGTCAACAAACCGACCAATGGAGATCAACTGATCGCATAATTGCTTGAATTCAGTAGCAAATTCTTTCATAGGTGGTGCGCCGTGCTGCAAGCCATGCAATTCCCATAGAAGATGATGCTCTTTCGGCTTTGAAGACTGGCTATAGGCCCCTTGAAGTGCATCCCAAACTTCTCGAGAAGTAGGTTTTCCAATGATGTGGTGATGATTATCATTTGTGAGGGATGATAGGAGGAGAGATACAATTTGCTCATCAGTATCTCGGCAGGCAATATACTTTGGATTTTTGGCAGGGTTTTCTGGATTGGCCTATGGTGGAGCAGGAAGAGAGCCATTATGTACGGAAGAAATTTGTGGCTGTGAAGGAGAGGGAGAAGTTGGTTTCTCCAAATAAGGAAATTAGTATTGTTGAGCTTGATGGTAATGAGATGAACAAGTGTGGTAAGAGAAATAGAAGAGGAAGGAGTGGCTGTAAGAAGAATGGAAGAGGAAGGAGTAGACATTTGTTCAGCAGACTCCTAATGGGAAAATTGGATATCCTGCCCGTAGAATTCAAGGGGAAATCTTGTACCTTTATACAGCCCAGCGGGAGAGGAAAGTTTGCAGAGGAGTGAATGAAGATAAACAGCAACAGAATGTTTAAGAATATAAATTAAAACTGGGAAGGAATGTTGGCAGTAGTAGAAACGAGAAAAGGATAAAAAGAAAGAAGAAGAAAAATGTTGAGGTGCTGTTAAGCCTTTGGATTTTGCTCTGATACCATGAAGAGGTTTCAAGAACCTCAAGATTCAATAATGATGAATCATGAAGAAGAAATTTGAAGAAATTGTCGAGGATTGAATGGATTTTCTATATAGTTTCATTTCACGTTTGTACATGGTTAAATAGATACAATTTTGGTGTAAACTCTAGCCTAATATGGACAAAGCTATATCTAGACTAGGTGAGTTGTCCAAATGGATTGCAAGGATTTATACTAGCTTGAGTGTGTATTGTGAATAGTGGGTCTATCCCCCTCAACATCTTGAGCGTCTACTGTCAATAGTGGGGCTATCCCTCTCAACAAACACTTTCAGGCTCTTTGCCACAAATTGCGCAATCCAAATTTCCTGCAATATTTATCCCCCTTCTCGCAAGATTATCTAATGTGGGGATGCATTGATGCAGGAGTCTCCATGCAAATGTGATTCTCTCAGAGGCATTATCTCGTCAAAATCTCAACAAGATGGGAGTTTCGATTGGATTGCATCCTAAAACACAATTTGTGTTCTTTGTAAACCGTTCTTACTGAGTAATGTTGATTTTGTTCTTTAGTCCACACCCAAATATCTTCTATGCCTTATGATAGATATATTTATGTTAGGACACCTTGTAATTGCTTCAGTGACTCTTTTTCTTGAGTGTTGAGGACCACATCCATGTAATGTTTCAACTCGTATCTGTATTACACTTTTGGTAGATCAGGAAAAATTAGCCACGTTGTATAGCAGTGGACATTGATCACAGATTATATGATTTCCACACCACTTGTATCATGTCTATCACCTCTATGTTTTCTTGAGTTTCTCCAAAACCATTCAAAAAATCTAATTAATGACAGTAGCACTTTCTACCATGTAGATTATTGCAAGAGAAACTGAATAGGGCCCTCATAAAAGTCACCATATTTGTCTTCTAGTATGTGCTTCCATATTGTCGTCCAAATTTTGCAAAAGTTTCTATCCCCACATTCCCAATAGGGCGTTATTGAAACTGACATCTCTTTGATCTCTAGTCCTCCATCTACAATATTTAACATACATTCTCCCATGAACATGCAATTATCCGATTTCTCTTAATCTGTGTTGTCTGTTTGATCACATTTTTCAGGACCTTGTAAGTTGTCATAAAGTATATTGGTATACTTGTAAGAATAACCTTTAAAAGCACTAACCTCCCACCAAATGTGAGTTTGTTGTGCTCAAAACTTGTTAATCTTCTCTTTAGCTTATCAATCAGAGGGTTCGTTCCAAAGTCTACATGCTGATGGATTCTCACCAATAGGAAGTCCCAAGTAGTTGAATGGTACCTCATCAATCTAGCAGCATAAATCAACAGCGAAATTGGAAATATTATTGCTTGGAATATTTATTTTAAGCAATCTGGACCTTCCTGGGCAGCTGATCCTTGTCCCAATGGGTTGCAATGGTCCCAGCTGAGGCCTCCTTTGCCAAAAAATCTGCTATTACATTACCTTCATGGAATTGATGTCGAATCTGGAGGTTAATGCCTTCTGTTAGCTACTTGAAATTCTTCCAGAAATCCCATAAATACCATGGGATATTGGAGTCCAAGATAATCCACTAGATTAGCAGCATTGAGTCTGCTTCCAAAATTACATCTAACAATCCTTTGTTGTGACATATCCGTATCCCTTTTGTTGCTCTTGAAGTTTTGCCCTGTTGTTAATTCCAATCCCTAGATGCACCAATGCTGCTAGGCAATCCCCATTATTGTCTCGAATTATGCCACCTGCTCCTGACATGCCTGGATTTCCCAGGCAACTTCCGTATGAGTAGATTTTCACCCACCAAGGGGCTGGCTTATCCCAATATATCAGCTTGAATTGATCTCTAGATTTGATGGTGATTTTAATTCCAAGTTGTTGCATCAAATGGTTGTTATGGACCTGCATAGTGAAAGTCAAGTTATATTGCTCCACTATAGATGCTATATCATTTCGTACCTGCCTCCAAAGCTGTCCTTCAGTCTGAAAGTGTCCTTCAAACCTAGCCAGACACTTGCATAACCACAAGTTCCAAGTTAGTAAGGATGGTATTAAAGTAAAGATAAAGCCTGCTAATCCAAATTTTTTAGTTATTAGCTGCCATTGTAGAATTCGTGCTTGCCATCCCACTGGATTAGTGAAAGAGACCACCATTAGGCCGACAACTCTATTCCACATTCTCTGGGTGAGAGTAGAATTAGACAGAATGTGGCTACTTCATTCTTGGGTTCTATTCTCGTAGTACTGACAGGAGAAAACCATATGAATCCTTCTCCTTTGAATATTCTCATCAGTTGGTAGACATGCATGCCATGCTTTCCAAAAGCAGAGGCTAACCTTGGTAGGTAGTTGCTTGTTCCACATTAGCTCTGCTGCTGGAATTTCAACATCTCTTATCCTGGACACTTCCCAAGATGACTTCATAGAGATTAGGCCATTCTGCGCCGGTTTCCATACTGTTATGTCTTGTTTTGAGTGCTTTGAAGGAGGCGTAATGACTAAGATTTCCAGATTGATGTTATTTCCTACTACATGTACTAAATCTTGCTCTTTACACTGCCTATTGCTAACAAAGTCCAGTACTTCCAGTTCATGCCCAATCACATCTTCAACTTGGGCGGAAAGGGGTCCTGTAGCTAGCCATTTGTCAAACATAAAATCGGAGTTTCCCTTCCTCAGTATGACCTTGATATTGTCCATGACCTCTTGCCTATGCTCCATCATATGTTTCCACAATCAAGAGTTGGTTGGCCTACACTTTCTTATCACCATGGGCTCCAGTCTGTTATACTTGGCAGCCAAGAATCTCTTCAATAAGCTTTTTGAAACCAGCATGTTGAAGCGAGCTTCATACCCATAGCTTTTTGTATGTCTCCTAGATCTCGTACTCAAAGCCCACCTTCATTTGTTGGCTTACATATATGCTTCCACCTTTTCCAGTGTAATTTCTTACTGCCCTCAACTTCTCCCCAAAAAAATCTTTCAATAAGTTTCCTCATCTCAACCAATGCCCATTGAGGGAGCTTTGTGGCTGCATTATGTGCAACGGCAAACTTGACATTACATGTCTTATTAGTATTAGTCTCCCTCCTTGAGTCATGATCCATCCCTTCAAGCCTGCAAGCCTTTTTCTTGAATTTGTCAAGCAGCTGCTCCACAGCTTGTCTATTGATGCGTCCAGTACACAACGGAGCCCCCAAGTATGTCAGTGGGAAATCCCCTTCCCGGAAACTAGTTATGTGGATGAGCCTTTGCCTTCTTCCATTAGGAATGTGCTTTGACATGTATAAGGCTGATTTGGCCTTGCAGATAGCTTGTCCTGACCATGAGCAATATTCATCTAGGATTTTCATTAGCCTCCTCATGGATCTTTGTTCTCCACCTGCAAAAATGAGAATGTCATCAACATATATAATATGTTAAATAAGTGGCGCACCCACTGGATGGTGGAAGCAATTGCCTTCTTCAAAGTCACAAGTTAAAGACTGGGATAGAGCATCCTGAGCTAGGATAAAGAGGTAAGGGGACAGAGGATCCCCTTGCCTCAAGCCTTGCCCAGCCTGGAAGAGACCAAAAGCAGTCCCATTTAGCTGAACCGTGAACCAATGCCGTTGAACACATCTTATGATTAGGGCAACCAAATCCTCATTGAAACCTTTCGCTTTAAGAACTACCTCCAGAAAAGACCAGTTAACTTTATCAAAAGCTTTTTTCATATCTAGCATAAGCATGACATTCCTCCTGCCTTCTTTCGATGTAGACTATGTACCATTTCCTGCGCCAAATTTATACTCTCAAAGATGTTGCGCCTTTGGATGAAGGCGACTTGTTCTTCTTAACTAGGCTAGACATGAGAGGCTTAAGTTTGGCTGCGAGCACTTTTGTTATAACCTTATAGGGAACTGAGCTGAGGCTAATAGGCCTGAACTTGTCGAAAGACTTTGGATTCTCTGTTTTTGCTATGAGGGTGATTGTAATTGTTGCAAACATCTTTGACAGCTCATGACCCTCAAAGAATTATGCTACCGCGGTTTTTCATCCCCTGTGATGTGCTATGTGGCCTTATAAAAACCCGAGCCAAAACCATCTGGACCCGGCAAGCTTGCATTTTGGACTGTCCAAAATGTTGTTTTTACTTCTGTATACTTTGGCACCTTCAGCAATTCTCAATTATCATCCTCTGATAACTTATGGTTGAACATTCTTTCTAGCTCCTCTCTCTCGGGTACCCTTGCATTGTGCCGACCGGCCAGTAGATTCTGGAAGTAGCCTATAGCTGCTCCATGTACTTTTTTTTGTCCTTCCAAGACATTGCCATCCCCAAGCTTCATTTGTGAAATGCACTTTTTGTTTTGCCGCGCTTTGAAAACCAAGTAAAACAAGGCTATGTTCTTGTCTCCATGTTATAGCCAAGTTTTCTTTGATAGTTGATGTAGCCTAATTATCTCTCTATTCTCCCAGAGTGCTAATTTTGATCTAACCCGCTGATAAGCTGTATCTGTATCAGTTGAATATGACCATTGTAGTTCTGATTCCAACCTGTCCATTTCATTTTCCAGTGTCTTTATATTGTCCTCTATTCTGCCAAATGATTCTCTATTCCAATCATGTAGCTCAGACCTTAATCTCTTAAGCTTTTTTCTGAAAGAAATAGTCCTAGGGGGTCTATATATTCTGCCCAAACTCTTGCCACAAGATGTTCAAAGGTATCAGCTGCTAACCACATATCAAGAAAAAGAAATTGTCTCATCCCATAACTCTCAACCTGATCCACAGTCTATAATAATAGTGGCCTGTGATCCAATATCCTACGTCCCAAAGGCGTATAAGAGCTTAAAGGCTTTCTCCTGAGGTAGTCCACATTTACCATGATTCTGTCCTATTGATCCCAAGCTCGCTGCTGTCCGACATGCCAATTGTACCACGAAAATCAGTTTCCATTTAGCTTCAAGTCCAGAAAGTCACAGTTGTGAATAGTAGTATTAAACTCGTGCATAGGTAATGCAGACCGTAGACAGCCCCCCCTTTCTTTAGAATTGGATCTAATGACGTTGAAATCGCCTAATGTTATCCATGGAAGACCAGATGGAGTGATGCTTTCCAAGTGCTGCCACAATTCCCTTCTTCTCAGCATCGCGCACTTGGCATACACAAATGTGATGACTATCTCCATTCCTTCGCATTTCCAGCATCCTGTAATGGCCTGTTCATGCTTGACAAGTATCCTCAAATCCTTTCATCCTTCCACATTATCCGAATCTTACCTAGTTGTTCTGCGTTAGTATCTGCATTTGTGAATTCAAGCGTGTGGGCTAGATATTTGATCTTCCTTTCAGGTTGAAAGGGTTCTGCTATGGCAAGTATACCAATAGCGTGTTTCACCCAATTTTTCATGTATTTCTTGGTTCTCCTGAGCATAATTTTACTGGCCATGAATAGCACCAGTTCCTGTATCCCTCTGAGCGACTTAACTCTTTAGGATTTTGTTGATTTGGAAATCCTCACTGATCTCCTCTGGGATTTGGGCAATCCTTTTGTATCAATTATGGGCTCTGAGTGATAGATCCTTCTCCCCCTGGTGGTGGCCTCATCCCTAAAATTTCTTCTTCAGATTTTGAATAGTCTAGGACTGTTGATCTGTCCAAAGAGTGCCAGAATCTTCCTTCCTCAGTCTCAGTTCCTGCGGCTTGATACTTGCTATGCCATTCCTCCATGTCATCCTTGGCTGACGCCTTGGTACTCATCTGCTTGATTGTTTTGCCTTCTACTTCATTCAGCTTTATGTTCATAGCTAGTGACTCATCCGACCCTGATCCATCATCCACGGTTTCACTTATCTGTGCTATGACCACTACCTCTCAAGAATCCTCAATTGTCGTATCCCCATTCTCCTCATTATTTCACTGTACAAGTTCTACCTGTTGAGCTTGTAATCTATCTTCTTCATGATGTGGTACCTATGCCTCTTTAGTGACCAGGCCGATTTCCTCCTTTTCTGTCAACTTAACCGGTGTCACTGTCTCTAGTGATTTTGCCCCTGTTCCTGACCTGAAACCCATTTCCTTATTCAGTTCTCGATCTGATTGAGCAATTACTAACTCCTTCACTATTCTAGCTTCCTTATGTGTGACTATGTCTTGACCCAGTACCGGCCATACCTCATCATCCAAGGATTGCGAGTTTTTGTCCGACTATACTCGTGCTATTCCAACTGCTTTTTGCCAAGCTTTGGCTCTTCCCGGACTTGGATGGGATACGTCCCATCGTCATCTCTAGTTCTGGGTTAGGGCAGCAAGGTGCATCTTCTTTTTCCTAACCAAAATCCTGACCGCATCAAAATCCTTAAATTCATGGCGGCTTTCTTGAATTTGTATCAGCTTTCCAATCGGAGCAGCCAGTTTAGTAAAAATCCTTTTATTCCAGCAATGCACTAGGATTCCGTGACTGTTAGCCGCTTATCATATGGGTGCGTCGCCGCCTCCGGAGACCAGTGACGCATATCCACTAGTCCTGCTTGTTGCCATTTAGTGGGTTCTTGTAGGAAGGACATCATTTCCATTCCCGTTGTCGTCTGAATCAGCACCTGAGTTCCGGGAAGCAGGGATACCGTGACAGCTTGGAGATCCCTATTTTCTCTAATCGCCTGAATTATCTATTCACGCAAGACTCCCAAAGCCGTCGCGACCAGACTCCACTCGAGCCAGATCGTCTCCTCCTGTGTTGGGTTGATGGAGATTTTGACGGTATCTTTAGTTGATTTCTTCTCCATTCCTCGCAGCGAGGTTCTCTTCTCGATTCCCTTTCCTCGTCCATCCTTATTTTTTGGAAATCTGACTATATTCGCACGCAAAGATAACTCACCAAACTTCAATTCCCTCAATTTGTAAAGGGTTTTGCCGATGCCGTTGACAATCGATCGAAATTTAACAAAACCAAATTGTTTGCCAAGTTTATCCATTTCTTGCGGGATGGTGATAGCCGTCACCTCTCCTATATCCGCAAAACTATTTCGCAGTTCTTCTTTTGCGCATTCTGGTGGGAAATTAGTAGGAGAAAATGTAGTGAGAGAAAGAGTCGTTGCAATCCCTTCTGAAGTATAAATTTGGTCGTTGGACTCCCATTTACTTGGACAGAAACAATAGGAGTAGATTACATTTATATATGCAACCTCTTTACTTTTCACTAAATCCCATCTTCAACATCATGTCCATTAAGAAATCCCAATCAATAGAGTCAAATGCATTCTGGAAGTAAACTTTAAACATTACACATATCTGATTACTCTTCTTTGCAGTATTAATCACTTCATTTGAACAAACCACCCCTTCACTAATATTCCTGCCTTTTAAGAAACCTGAATGGTTTTTGGAGATGATCGTGGGCATCACCTCCTTCAATCTGTTAACTAAGAGATTTGAGAGAATCTTATATGCACTGTTTATCAGTGATATAGGTATGAAATGCTCAGGTTTTGGATGGTTTGTCAGTCTTGGCAACTAATAAGCTGAAAGATGCATTAAGACCTAGGTCTATTTCACTGGACTGATGGGACTCATGTAGGAAAGATATAAGTTAGCCTTCTCTGTGTTTTAGAAGTGTTGTATGAATGCAAGGATGAGATCATTTGGTTTAGGAATTTTGACCCATTTGCAATTCCAAATGGCCTGCTTGATTTTCGTTTATGTGAATTCCTTTTAGAGCATCTCATTTTTCCATCAGAAATATACCGATGAGTTTCTACCATAAGTTTTGGCCTTCGATGGAAGTCTTGTGTGAACCGCTATAAGAAGGAAATTTTCAAACCCTCTTTTATCTCTTACATCTCTTCTTCCAACTGGTAATCAAATTATACCCCCTGAATATCCATTTGATATCTATTTTTTAAGAGTGAAGCATTAAAATACATCTCGTTTACATCTCCTTCTTTCAGCCATCTTTGCTTGTATTTTTGGAAGATAATTGATGTTTGATGTTTTCTGTAACTTTTGCAGATCAGACCATGCTTCCTGTTTTTGTTTGGCTTCAAGTTAGACTACCATGTGATACTTTGCATCTAGAGAGCCAATGATCCCTAGGCAACAACAATTTTTGCAGATTTCCATCTGTCTCATTATTCCACATTCTCACCTTTTTGCATAGGGCCTTTATTTTGTCCTTTAGAATATGTTTGTGGTTCCATAGGTATAGTATTTCTCCATTCTTCCTCAACAATTGGTCTTAGAGATTGTTATTGGAGCCAATTGTCATATATTCTAAAAGGTTTAGGGCCCCAATTTTTCACAACTTCTTATAGAAATAGTGGGCAATGATATGATATCTGCTTATCAAGTGGTTTGGGTCAGATTGGGCCATTGTTGTAAC
This sequence comes from Pinguicula moranensis, assembly GCA_028565015.1. Classification (NCBI taxonomy): domain Eukaryota; kingdom Viridiplantae; phylum Streptophyta; class Magnoliopsida; order Lamiales; family Lentibulariaceae; genus Pinguicula; species Pinguicula moranensis. The sequence continues at coordinate 1,214,197 of JAOWBN010000003.1, read as the reverse complement.
CATTCCTCACTAAGCAATATCCTGTCTAGCCTTCTGGCCTTTTGGCCATCCTGCTTAAATCAAGTATAGTTGGATCTTTGAAGCGGGATATCGATAAGGTCCGTATCAACTATAAATTCTTGTGCATTGTAATTGCTCATAATACAACATATTTGGTTTACATTCGATCTTTTGACATTCAAATTTGTGACATCCATAACCTGTGATTTGGAGCCGTGTTGTTTGTCATTTGCTTCTAGACATCATTTTCTATTCCTTACGTTCGTCAATAATAGATTTTGCATACAGTCTATTTCACAACAAGTGAAATCCATTCCTAAACCAGTGAAATATATTCCAATACTCTGGCCATAGTTTAGAATGTCTAGAGCATCTTATTCAATGACTTTCCAAACAGACAAACTGCCTTGTTGGAGAGATTTCACGATATCTTTAAGCATTTTATATATCTTTGGGAGCATAACTTGGTTGTCTTGGTTTTGTTCAAGCACCACCAATTGATTTCCAATTGTGTGGTTTCCATTGCTCAACTCTGCCACTTCATAAAGTTCTTCTGTTGCATCTAAAAATGTTTTAGTAGCTACTTCCTTCATATTCGCATTTGACCGTTTATAATTAGAGATATATTATGGGGGCTTGAATAATGGTTGTTGAGTTGCGTACCTTGATTTCCACCAATTTTGAAACTAAAGCGGGATTAAAACTGGAGTTTGGGACACTACCGTCTTAGTTGGGCCATATTTCTATGTGGATGTTTGTCCCATATTTCTATGTGGGGCTGGGGGTAACAACTTGTGGCTCGCCATTTGCCAACAATGCATATCTATTATCAATAGGTATCCTCTCTTTATTTGATTGATTGATCGATTCCTTTCCAAGCCAATGCAATTTTATAGCATGGACCTGTCGTGCTCTAGGATGTGACTCCAGTTGATGGTAGATGTTTTCACGTGGGGAATTTCCAACAAATTGGCCAGATTTTCACATTGCTGCTGCTGGATTGGATACCAGAGATCATCGATGGAGCATTTCTCCAATGAATAGGATAGTAAAAAAATACCATTTGGTAAGGAAATTATACAGAAAGATTCTTCTGTGGCTCTGATTTGATAGAACAAACTCTTGTATAGTGGAAGATTGAGAAAATATTGATATCAAAGATTGTGTTCTTCTCATTGTTCGATTGCAGATGATATATATAGCAATACTACAACTACTTTCCTACCTAACCGTGCAGGTATAGTGGTGTGAATACAAGTGTGAACATAAGTATTAGAACATGTGT
>JAOWBN010000003.1:1193522-1212812 GCA_028565015.1 Pinguicula moranensis | reverse complement strand
ACATATATGCCCATGCAATCTCGCTGTACTGATTTCCTTCCTATCATTCTAAACCTTGGCTCTAACCCTTTGATAAGATTGATAAAACCAGGCCTCTCCACAAGCTGAAACGGTTGCTCTTCCAGAATAATAAATTCTGCAAGCAACCTACGGATTCGTTTTTCTGAAAACCTATCTATCATTAGCTTCTTCCCCGAGGCTAAAACATCAAACGTCTTTTTTTTGAATCCGGTCCACGATAGTAAGCACACGTGGAATTTAAGGATAATACTTCCGTTTATGTTTCAGCATACCAGAAGTTCTTGAGATTCTACTAGAGCAACCAAGTATTGTTTTGCAATACCTGCATTGCGCTTCTCCCGTTCTCTTACCATTTGGCCCTATAATTGGATCAAAATATTGCCAGGCACTTGACCATAGTGCCATATTCTTGCTTTTCTTGGGGCTGTTGAAGACGAAGGTGTTTCTTAAGGCTATTGAGCATTTGTTTCATCATAGGCCTCTTCCTCCCTCTCTGTGTCCGTACCAAAAATTTTCGATAATTATATTTCGGTACCGTTACCGATACCAAATACTAAAATACATGAAAAATAAATTGTATCGATTTTTCAGTATCTGTATCAATTTTGACAAAAATATTGAAATGTTTTTATTTTTTAATTTTTTTTAATTTTTTTAATCTTTTTAAATAATTTCTAATGATTTTTTATCAATTAAAAGAAAAGACATAAGACGTCATCGTTTAATGTAAAATAAAAATAAAAAATAAAAAATTGGTAAACAAACGATATCATACCAAAAAATTTCGATATTGGTATTTTGTTACCGATATAGAATACCAAAAAAAATTGGATTTTCATATCTGTAACGATAATTTTTAAAGCCATGCATACGTACAGTGTGGGTTGTATTTTTCATCCCGACACGCAAAAGTTTTATAAAACAAGTGAATATCACACGTACGTTTTCTACAAAAAAAATATTTGGCCCGCGCGCACACACATTTTTGTGCGTGCAGTTTAGGCACGTCTACATACGTGTGTGACGTGCATAAACCATTGGCACGCACACATTTGTCTATCACACGCTACGATTTGCGGGACGGACATTCAAGTCCGACATACATTTTATAAAACGGGTGGATATGACATACATTTTATGCATAAAAAAAAATTGGCCCACCGCACAAATATTTTCACGCGTGCAATTTAGGCACGTTTGCATTTTTTTCGTATGTTTAGTGTCTTAACCCGTTTTTACGCATACATTTACTTGTCTCTAATATTTTTGCTCACCCATAAAACCTTGTCATCAATGTATATTCTTACCCAAACATATCCGTATAAAAAAAAAGATATGTTGAATGATTGATTTACTTTAAAATTTAAGTTTGCTTTTATTTTTTTGCAATTATAATGTCCAAATTATTTTTGGTCCAATTACTCCATTGAATTCATCGGATAAAAAAAAGTTCTTATTGTGTTGTATCACCAACTCTTGATATGGATCGAGTAAAACTCGAACAATCATAACCCTAAAAAATTATTTGCATCCTATTAAGATTGAACTTTGAACCTCATGCTCAAAATTAAGTGCAAATCATCAACCACTAATCAAACACATTGAGGTGGGGTTAAGTATGCTTTTATTTACTTGACTACACTTCCATGTAAAGCCACTAGTTATTGTGATGAAATGAAACAGTTGACTTGAAAGACAACCCTAAACAACTAACCCCCAATCTCACTTGAGAAGAAGGGAGAGGTTACAACTTACACCTGTCGTGAGTCAATACCCGAACCACCACCCTTGAACGGTGCTAACAGCAGCCCGTACCGCCACCAATTGCTGGCGGCACAGCTTGCTTCCACCACCGTGCAAGGATTTCCTTTCACCCGCGGTTCGTTCTTGACTCACCCAAACTCCTTATTGTCTGATCCATCATTCTCCACACCTTCACCCTTATTATCCTCCTCATTGCAAGAGAAAAACAAACACAAACAAAGAACGAAAGTCGGGTACGGCGATTATCATCCATCGCATCGAAGTGCGGCCTTGATCTTCTGCACGGTGCACGAGATGAGGTTGTTGACGGTCTCCACAGACTCCACCGTGAGCTTGGCCGTGGGGAGGCTGTTGACAAGGATCTGAAATGCAACCGTCAGAAGTGATCCCTGCATCGGCCTGCCATCGCTGTCGGGACTATCTCCGATATGCCCGTCAGGCACGATCGCGAATCCCGATGGAAGGAGGGCGACGTATGCTGAATCTCCACCGTTCATCACCACATGCATGGCTGGTATGTCTACTGGTGCATAGACCACGAGTGAACCACCCACGTCTACGGATGTCTCCTGGAGTATCAACATGTTGCTCTGGTTCGTGTTCATAGCCTGCAAACATAGGCGAAATGAAGAAAACCAGAAAATTCTCCTATTCAACATTGTCAAATGAAGAAAACATAGCCTGCAAACATTAGGGATCCAAACTAGACTGACTGCCAATTAACTTACATTTGCTCGTAGGAGGGAAACACAGTTCCCGTGATCTTGGCCTTTGGCGATGTGAGCCATTTCCTGCATGGGTCCTCCGTTTGACAGAATATCCCACTCGCTTCTCAGATGCTCATTGCGGAGGAAGTCGAACAGACGTTGAGGCGACACAGGAAGCCACACCGATGTCGCGGCGCTCAGAACGATGCCCTGCGGCTCGCCAGGGTCATCCACGCTCTTCCTCGTCATCACACGGACATCCTCGTCCACATTCTCTGTTCGAAGTTTATTCCACTTGTGAACCGTCGAGGCGCACACTCCTGCGCAGAAGTTGTTCGTCATGCGCTGCGCGAGCTTCAGCATGCTCCGCCGCCCGCCCGGGCTAATAGCTGAACATGAAAATCAAATCAAAATATCAAAACACTTCTCAAAGGACTAAGAACCACTGCTTTCCCAATCTGTCTAGTGGTCGAAAGAGTGCGAGTAAGGATGTAGCTTTTTACCAGTGTGATCCTTCGCCGGAGTATTTGATGACATGAGTATGGCGAGACATTCACATTGCCGTTGTAGTGTTGCCACCCACCTCTGTGCCCCGAATCCCATCCCGGCGTTGATCATCGGTCTGTATAGCTGGTGCACAATGCTCTCATCGTATTCAGCGTGCTCCACCCATGTAACCTGAACATTGTGTTGTATTAAAAACATTTCCGAAGTGTAGAATTTTTTTTCCCCCAAATTCGATGCACATGTCGACGAGATCCTTGGCATAATGCAGGCTGAGAAGGTCAGCTCACGTGACAGGAAACTCTAGTAAAATGGAGTGAATTGACCAACAGTCCTCGAAACAAGAAAGAACATGACGCATAGAAGCATCAACAACTTTGTTTATTGTCCCAATGGATGATTGAATATTGCAAGAAAAGCTTCTACTAATGAATGCGTCCCAAGGAGCAAATGCTGGAGTGAAAGAAGACCTGCTGTGTTGTTTTATTATTTATTTCCATTTGACTTTGCAGCTCTACATAAATGTGCTCAACCAAGTCTGAGTTTCAAGAGGTGCAGTTAGCTTCAACAAACTCATTTAACGCCAAAGAGTGAAGGCTACCAACATTGAGAGACTCAATAAATGTGAAGACAAAACAAGTTTGGAGTGTTGTGTAATAACTGGCAATCAAACAAAATATATGTGTGTATATGTTATTCTTACCTTGGAATAGCCATTTGGCATATCCTGGACGAAGCAACCAGAAGGTAGCCTCCGGCAGCTGGGATAGCCGGGAGCTTCATGGATGGTGTCAATAGAGACATCAACAACTGCCCACACACCCTCGGCTAGTTGCTTGCAAAAACGAAGAAAATGAACATCTCGAACCGGGACCAGTGGCGAGAGAACTTGAAGTTCGGCTTGCATCTATGAGGGAAATGCAGGATAAGATTAATCAAGTAGAACTTGAAGTTCGGCTTTAAAGTTGGAAAGATCATCATATCATGAACGTTGTTTACCAGCTGAAGTGAGCCATTCCTGGTTCCTCCCATACCACTGGATATCACATCCGTAGTCGTGGTTCTCGCGACAATGCAGGGAAACATCTCGGACCATTTGTTCTATCAAACGCAGCACGAGTTCAGCCAATCATAATAAACAGGAAAAATAATATAAGAATCTGGACAAGAATCACAGATGTGATGATAATGATGATTTTTGCCTGAACTTGAAAGGTGACTCACCGAATCCATTAGCGTCTCGACTAGAGCTAAACTATTGATGATGACCACACCACTCTCTCTTGAGGCCTCGACCACAAAGCCACTGGGTTTCATACCAATGCAAGGACTGAAGTTTCTCGAATATTCTTCCTGATTCAATATTTCCCTTCCACCCTCCAAACTTCTCAGCCAGATAGGCTCGTCCATCTGCACCATTTTCACCAACTCATCTATGGCAGCCAAAGCAAGTTCCAGATAAATTGATCTCTCCAATGATCTCTCAATTGGGTTCGCATTCATAGTTGCTTTACTCGGAGGCATCACTGGCAAATGACCACCGAAATCCGGCAGGCCTAAAGGAAGCATCGAGGAATTCAAGCCTCCGAATCCGTTGCTTCCAACTCCGAGCTCTAAGCTCGAGTTAGGCATTGGAGGACCCATGGATGCAGCGAAAGATGAGACTGGCCGGCCTAAAAACTTGCCAGCTAGCACGCAGACACGGTCCAATTCATCCTTCAGCCTCGCATTCTCAATCGTGAGGTGTTGCTCCTCAAGAGATACTTCGCCAATTATAGCCGGTCCACCGCAGTTGGTGCACATGGGATTCCTCATTGCATCCCTTATCGACATGTTCTCCGCCCGGAGCTTGTCATTCTCTTGCCTCAGAAGTGAATTCTCGTGGCGCTCGAGTTGTGTCTGATTCGAACCAAGAATTTCAGATTCCTCCCAACCAAGAAAAGATTAAAAAAAATTAAGAACCAAAACAAAGGCCAAAAAACTTTTTCTTTGTACCTTCATCTGAGTTCTTCGGTTCTGAAACCAAAACTTAACTTGCCTTGTTTCCAAACAAAGTCGCTTGCTGAGCTCCAATCTCTGCTTCTCATCAGGATGAGGGCACTCTTTGAAGAAACTAATCAAACCAACACAAAACAACATAGATAACACCATAGGAAAAAGATTAAATCTTGGTGAAGACAAGATCAATTATCGATTTACCCTTCCAGTTCTTGGATTTGCTGCGGCGTGTGTCGGTGGTACCTCTTCTTCCTCGGCGGCTTGTCGGCTGCATCCTGATCATCTCCAGAGCCAGCATCAAAATTGTCACTCATAGATCTGCTCTCATTCTCCTCCTCTCTTCCCCTTCTTCCACCAACATTATTATGACTTGCATCATAGTTTTCCCCAATTCTTCCAACCTCCCCTTGCCCCTCCATACTCGATTGCTGTACATAAACAACAGAAGAAAAGCAAACAAGCCCATGTCAGCAAAATACCCACAAACAAACACACGAATATTTGTGAGAGAAAGAAAGGATTGTTGCTGTTACAAGAGCCAGAGAGAGTCCAGGAGAGTTGAAGATGGGCTTGTTGTTGTTGGTGAGAGACTGAGAAACAAGCCGTGGATGGCCTATCAAACCACTTGGCATGCTGCTTGTATTGATGCCGCTTTTAGGAGCAACAATGGCGGGTTTAGTGTTGGTGTGGGTATGAGGTAAATCTGCACCACCACCACGAGGATTTTTATCAAGAAAACCACCAAAATTCATGTAATTTCACTCACTCCCACCGTGCTCTCTTTGAATTTCTCTTCCTTTCTTTCTTTAATCAGGCAAAGTTCGGACAGGCGAGGAAAATGGCTGGATCATGGGCTAGATTCGATTGTATATATGGTATATTGGTATGGAACTCGGACAGCGAAGATTTAGTGCAAGAGAAACTGTTGATTACAACGTTTTTTTTCTTTCTTTCTATTTTTGCAAAAATGAAATAATTCCCCAAAAATGCTTCGGACAATAAATGCAAGAAAGAAAGGTAGAGGAGACACAAGGCCTGAAATCCAAATGCCCACCTTCCTCTCTCACAAGAACAAATAGAGGCTTTATTTTTTTTCCTCCTTTTTTTCTTCCCCCACAAAGAAAAGCTCACTTTTTTTCTCCAATGGCAGCAGCAGAAGAAGAAGAGGATGAAACCCTATTTGGAGGGTTTTCTTACTCTTTTTAGTATCTCAGTATCATCTGCATGCTCGAGTCTTGACTTGCAAAAAAAGGCTGGAGAAATAGAAAAGGAAATGAGAATTTTAAAAGGGGCTTTTTGCTTATTTGTATTGTATCCTTGGTCTGATTTCCTAAAGAGCAAGAGAGAAGAAATAAGAGAAAAAGTTGGGTTGACTCTCACAAGTCACAAACACAACACAGACAGAGAGAGAGAGAGAAAGAAAGCCAGTTCTCTACTGGATACTTTTTCACTTCCTCGTAAACTGCGTTGCGTGTTTTAGAAAAGGCTGTAGAATAGAAGAACAAGGGCGCTTTCACTGCTATCACACACACAAAATCTACAGACGACTTTTTTCTACAGTCTGTCCTTTCAGATCCCCTGGAAATTTTCATCGCTATCCTAGCATTATGCCAATTTGGACCTATTCAGAAATATAAAAATATATATATAATATACAATAATAATAATAATAATAATAAAGTATTAAAAAAAAAAGCGGGGCACGGCTGCACGGGATGATAAAGACCCGGCCCCATTTCCAACCTAGACACACACAGACACGATTAACCTAGGTATGTGAAAATATATACATATGGAGAGATGCATACAAATGTATGTATACACATCTCCAATTGGTCCGCGTATCTATCGATTTCTATTTAAAAAAATATAAAACTGATAAATATTGGTTTTGATTTTAGATTTTACCGATTTGATAAAACCTGAAACTGATTTTGTTTTATTTTTACTTTTTATATAATACGAAAATAGTATCATTTTATATTTTTATTGGTTCAACTTTCTATCATTTTATATTTTTATTGGTTCAACTTTCTACATCTTTTATTATTGAGTTTGAATTTGTTTTGATATTTTTGGATTTGTTGCAGAAATTAAACTTACTTTTGGATTTGTTGCAGAAATTAAACTTATTTTTGAATTTGTTATGGAGTTTAAACTTATTTTTGAATTTGTTATAAAGTTTGACTTATTTTTGGTTGTGAACCGTGAAATGTATTTGAACATTAATTAAAAATTATTGTATAATTTGCTTTTTTTAATGATATTTATATTGTTTTTTTATTAATTATAACTAAATTACCAGACTTAATATTGCTTTCTTTTAAAAAAAAATAAAAAAAATGAAAACGATAAAAATCGATACCGATAATTTTTAATTTTTGATAATCAATTTTGATAGCAAAAATTAAAAATCAATTTTTTTTGTTTACAATATTAATTTTTATAAGAATCCTACAAGGTCAGTGATGCATATGATGAGCTTCCGCAGGTGCGCTGTATACATTTCCCTCCCCTCATATCGCACAAACGAAGTTCATTTGGGCTAGTTTAGCACCTAAGAAAATCTGCATTTTTTCATGGCTTCTAATACATCATTGCCTACTAAAGTTGTCTTACAGGTCAGAGGTATTGACGAGCCAACTTGTCCCAGCGGTTCGCTACCTCCTGACTTGTCAAGAGGTAGCGGGATCAATTCTCGGTGGAAGCACTATGGATTGATTTTATGTCCACTGTGTCACCTGGCTTGCCAAGTGTCAGTGGGGCCCCAGTGGGAGCTTCTGCGTTGAGATTAATCTGGCATTGTCACCTCTGGATTAGTCGGAGGGCCCACTAGGGTCCGAAGGATATCGGGGTAGGGGGTCCCATCAGACTGTGTGGCTTTCGTCCGGGTCGGGTGGGACTTGTCTAGTTTGATCCGTGGATTTGAAATTGAAACGGCAGCTTCGAATTACCTACAAAAAAAAAAAACAGGTAAGAGGTATCATCCCTCTGAACCAGGAGGTAATTTGTCCTCTATGTAAGGCCCAAGATGAGACTATTACTCACCTATTTTTTGAGTGTTCTCGTATTAGCAGCCTATGGAAAAGCATTACTTCCTGGCTCGCCCACAGGCCATCACACTCTGCAAACACTATTGTCCCTAGTCTGCTGGCTCATTCAGCTGAGGCCCCAAGGGGAATCAACTTACTTGCATGGAATTCCATCTAGTTGGCAGTTATGTGGTCCATCTGGAAGGCCAGAAATAAAGCCCATTTTTCTGCACTAGAAGTGAATGGGCACCTGCTGCTATATGGTATCCAGAGGGATGTCTGGTTGTGGATGAGATCTTGGAAGAAATCTATTCCTCCATATTGCTTTGCAGATTGGTTGCTCAATCCTCAGGCTTGCCTTCTTTCTCCCTAAGGGCAGTTGTATTTCTCATGTTAATAAAATTTACACTCCTGCATTGCTAGTACTTGTCCTCTATGACTACTTTCTAGTTTCCTTATGGTACAGGGTAGGCACTAGCAGTATTTCAGCTGCCAACCAATGAGGCCAACAACCTTCAAAGGCTAAAAGGGAGTCACCCTCACCTTCTCTCAAAAAATTATTCTTGCTCTGCTCATTACACTGCTCTTCAACTAGGTACATGATAGGTACAAGTGGTTTACTAGACCCTTTCACAAAGGCTTTGACTGATTCCATCAGTACAAAAGGACTTCCCTCCACTCATGATACTTTGTGAGTTGTGTAACCGAGACATGGAGTGCCATAATTCTGTCACGGTATTTCCTTTTGAGGTGGCTATGCAATACAAAGAAGTCACAGTTGAGGCAAAAACAGTTGTATGAAAGTTGAAGCTATATCGGCCCCTGATTGGCTGAGCAATAAGCTTTTGATGCTGCAGACAACTGATGAGGGTTCAACATGAGAATGCAGCCTAAATCTCAAGGCCTGGAATCCTCTTTTGATCCTATTTCCGATCATGTCCAACTGTGTAGGTTCACAACAATCTCCAGTGACTCAGTGCTCAGAGATATGATAGAGTGGCCTATCCAGTGCTCATACAAGGTCACAGAGTGAGAAATCACATACTAGCAGCAAAGTGCGCACCACAAATCTGAACATTGACCACTGAGAGTCCTTCAAAGGCAAGGGAATAAATTGAGAATCCTTCAGACTGACAACATGGATACTCTGAGACAAGTTGCAGGCAGTAGCCGGATGGCTGCCACATGGTTATTTGCTCTAGCAAGCACAGTGTTGAGGATCATCAATTGCAGACCACATAGCAGTCAAACATTTGGCGTTGAGATGACATCCAAGGTTGTAGAGTGCAGGCTAGACACAAAGATGGCGTTGAGATTATGAGGGATCAGCGGCTGTTAGTTGTCTTGGAAATGAACTTTTATATCTATGCCCGACCGATTATATCCTCTATACATTAAAGGGATAGCTCACCAAGTCGGAACAAGCTATGTACCGATATTCCTAAAAAAGAAAGGGTATCGATAAGTTGATAGTCATGACTTCCAGACTTAGTGAATTACGGTGGATGGCGATGAATTGAATGCGGAGATGCTTGTGCATTCATGACGTTAGGGGAGTCACGCACTTCACCCTTAGCTATAATAGAGGACATGTCGGCAGAATAGGACATATAGTTCACAACCAAAGAGCCAATCACTGATTCATCACTATAGTCTCATCGCCCACGCGACACTACTCTTCTGGCTAGTACATAGATCATTCAATCTCCTTTTGTTTCTTGTAAATACTTTTATTTCATATATAAAATTTGGCTTATCAAATTTTTTTTTTTACAAGAATCGATCCTGAAGAATTGATAAATACTCATACAAATGGAGCTGAAAAAATTATCATTGACGGACACGGTCTCTTTGTATACTTACAAGGGTAAGGTCGCGTATATCTGATCCCCAGACCCCAACTTAATTGGGAATATATTAGGTACTTTATTGTTGTACCCATACAAACAACAAATGATGCACATAGGCCGTGCATGCTTTTCTTCGATGTAATAATAGCGGTTGGGCTTGTCATGGAAATTGTGAAGTACAATTTGTGTATGACTAACCTTTAACACCATATCATCTCATGGGAGAACCCCGTGAAGCCCCAATCCTTTCTTTCCCGAGTTCCTGCTGTAACTTTAGACAATATTTCTATTTTTAAATAGAAACTCGATCACAATCGGTTTAAAAGTTCAATAAAAAAACTTGAATTATTTTATTTCCTCAATAAAGCTCTATTGTGGACATTTTCTCCTCAGCCACTTGTACTTTCGCTCTATTGTTTTGTTAAGTAAATTAAATATTCAATTCTCACGGTTTTAAACCTCAATTTCTACACATTTCTCCTTAGGGAGATGCTGGTATGAAGTACTTCAAATATGTATAATATAGGTAGGCTCTCTTTTGTATTTCTAGTATTTTTTCTTATTGTTTTCCCTTATGCTTCTTCTATTGCACTTTTAAAAGAAGAATGATAATGAGAATCAATAGGAGAAACAATATATCAATTATCAAGACAAAGCAAAAAGCTATGGATGGCCCTAATCGGAGAAATTTGGAAGCTTACAAATGACTAGAAAATCAAAATCAATATATGGTTGTAGCTGACGGGACCGGAAAATTTCTCGTATGAGGAGGAAGAATAAAAAATGTGGGGAGTTTGTCGTTTCTCTGAAATAAACACATAATTACACATTTGCCAGTAAAAAATGTAAGATTGTGATATGGAACACAATTATTCAATTTCAGTACAAATGAAACGAGAAAAAAAGAGAACTCTCTGTCTCTGGTCAGATTTACACCATATAAGTTCTAATAACAATAAAAAAATATTCAATACATTCTCAACCGAGTTGATGTTTGGGGTCAGATGTACGCAGTCTTATCCTTATAATTATACAAAGAGACTATTTACGTTGCGACCCAATATACATTGTGTCATTTGATGTATTGATTTTTAAAAAATTCACTAATAAAAGCACTGAAATTTAATAAAAGTTAGTTTGATGAAGCATAATATTAGAGGGCCAAAGGTCTGAAGGGCTAAGTTAAGAAGCATCCAAAACTAATTTGTATACAAAGAAAGGAGTTTAAAGAAAAAAATAATATAGAAGTGTCATCACGGTCCCATTACCTAGTGCTATCAAATGTTTGCCTTTCTTAGGGCCTTTTTTTTACCCATAATGATTTTCTCCTTTTACTACTCCTTTTCATTCTACTTCTCCTTTTAATTTTGTATTTTTTGAGTGTTAGGTAAAATTATAAAAAAATTGAAAAAGTTATTGAAATAGTGTTTGCAATCAAGATTTGTAAGTTGATTAAATAATGCTTGTAGTAGAATTTAATAAGATAACTTTAATTTATTTACGAAATTGCCATTAAAAGTAGAAGTAGAAAAAAAAATAGCCTCCTACTTACTTCTGAAAAAAGGAATTTTGACTTGAAAAAAAGGAAAAAGAGAAGTGGAGTTTTAAAATACTATTTTTGAAATGTTCTAAAAAAAAAGAAGGAGAAAAATAATCTGAAAAAAGTGGTACAAAACAGGCCCTTAAGAGTATGTGTAACTTATACTCTAAAGAATTTCACATAATAAATAATTTATCTTTAGTTTTTTTTTGTGTAACCAAGATACCAAGAATTGAGAATATTCAAACCGCAAACCATAGCATTGATAAAAAGTGCCTCTAATAAAGTCGCATCTACTTGTAAGCTTATGCGAGAACTTTAGAACTTTTTCTTCGATACCTCAATCGTGTATACAAAGTTACATGTATAGGCCTCTACGCCTAAATTCCTATTTCTAAAGGTATGGGAAGAATCAATTAAGATAATTACAAACATAATCTTAATATGGCTCATTTTTCTAAAATTCCCCTCAAATTGGTACTACAATTCTCACAGTCCCAATTTGTGTAATGAGTCATTGAATGCTAAGTTGAACACAACTTTGGTAAGGATATCTGTCTGTTGATCCACAGACCGTACAAAGAAAAGTTGGATAATCTTGGTGTCAAGATTGTGCTTAATGAAGTGTTGATCCATCTCAACATGTTTAGTTATGTTGTATTGACCTAGATTGTGGGAGACAGCAATGGCAACTCGGTTATCGCAATACAACTTCATTTCCTCATTTGGTTTGTAACCGAGTTCTGTCTACAAACCTTTCACCCGCAATAATTCACAAATTCCATTTTTGATTCCCCAGAATTCAACCTCAGCACATGACAATGCCACTATTTTCTTCTTTTTGCTTCTTCAAGTGACTAAGTTACCTCTCATTAACACAAAGTATCCAAAAGCGGACTTTTGATCAATCACATTCTCTGCCCACCTGCATCAGTGTACCCCTCAACTTGCAGATCACGATTTATTGCTAGTGACACTCTCTTTCCCCGGCGAGGACTTAAGGTATTATAAAAGTTTTGAGTCAAAGCGTCCATATGTTCAACACTGGGACAATGCATGAACTAGCTCACAACTCCAACCGCATAGGATATATTTGGACGAGTATGCTCTAAATGAATCAAATTCCTAACGAGTCACTGGCACTTGAGCTGGTCGATTTCCACGTGATCTGGAGTTATATCAAGCTTCACGTTTTGGATCATTAATGTGTCAACTGGTTAAAAATCGAGTAAACCAACTTCGGCAAGCAAGTCAAGCACATACTTGCATTGTGATAGAAAAACACCACATTGCAATTGGGCTACTTCTATGCCAAGTAAATACTTGAGATTGTCAAGGTCTTTCATCTCAAATTTTGATACGAGACACTGTTGGAGTCTATCCATCTCATCTGTATCATCCCCAATAAAAATCCTATCATCTACATGGACAATGAGAGCAATCAACTTGCCACAGTCATGTTTCCAGAAAAACGTATGATCTGCATTACCCTAACGATACCCATACTTGTGCTTAGCCATACTAAGATGCCCAAACCACGCCCGGGGAGATTGTTCCAGGTCATACAACGCTTTTTGGAGGCAACACATAAGTTTAGGCGTCGACATCGTGGTGTAATTGGGAGGTAGATCCATGTTCACCTCTTCTGTAAAGTCTTCGTGTAAGAAACGTTCTTCACATCAAACCGGTGGACGGTAAAATCAAGATTATGTGCGAGAGATATCAAAATTCGTAGAGTATTTAATTTTTCCATGGAAGAAAAAGTCTCACCATAGTCTATACCATATGTTGGAGTGTATTCTTTCAGAACAAGTCGCGCTTTGTACCGCTCCACCGCTCCATCTGCCTTGTGCTTGATAATAAACACTCACATTCATCCAACTGGGCATTTGCCATCAGGAAGGGACACCAATTGCTAGGTCTGATTTTTCAACAATGACGTCATCCCTTCTTCTATACTTTGAACCCAACTCGGATCATCTGTGGCTTCATGCATAGTAGCAACTCTTTGTTGTGCAAGCAGTGCCTGACTAAACTGATGCAGTGAAGCAAATACCGTTGATATAGTCAAGTTTGCCGCAACATGATATTTGGTACTCTGGCCCATGAAATATGGCGAGTAATGTCGAGGAGGTTGACCATGAGCTATCCTGTTTGGCAATACACATCTATGCACTAGACCAGCAATAACATATTAGTTTCATTGCATACCTCGAGGACATTCATCGCTGGAAGATTAGTGATTGTGGGATAAGGGGTTCAATGTCAAGCAAAGGTACTGTCAGTGGTGAAATAGCAGTGATGTTTGCATAATTTGGCGCAAAAGCGTGATTGCGCTATTATGAAATATTCGTGACTTTGTTTTGTCTAGAATAAACTATTTGCTGGGCTTTACAATTAATTCTCGCCGACCCAATATCCTTACTAATTAAGTCAACCATAGGCACAGTTGGATGGGCTTCATAATTAGCTTTTCTTTAGGCCGAAGAATTCATAATCGGCATAGTCAAATTCCTGCAAGAACTTCAAGAATAAAAAAATTAAAATTTCTGGGTGAATTCTTCAGTCGGATACTCAACTTCACTATCATGTTCTTCAATCGAATTTGTGAGATCTCCTTCATTTCATACTGGTATCATAAGGTGATCACTAGTGCTCGTATCTTCTCTTAACAAATTATCCAAGTCTGCACGTGGGTCCAACAACACAATTAAAGCCTTCACTTGGTTTCTCCAATACCAACCAAAACTAGAGCCTCTATTCCGTTGTTTTCTACATTAGTCGCTAACAGTCGAGGGAAAAATGACTCCCCTTCCTGGAATGTTACATCCATTGAAACATAAGGCCCACGAGTTCTTGGTTCATAGCAATAGTACACCTTATGTGAGGTACCGTATCCTATAAATACACACTTCACAGTGCAAGGATCTAGTTTTGCCTGTTGATTTTGATGAATTTGCACGAACATCGTACATCCGACCACTCGAGAAAGAATCATAAGGATTGATGGAACCTTTACGTCAGTGAGAACCTGCAAAGGCGTTCGAAACTGATGAACTCTCGAGGGCATTATGTTCAGCAGTTGCCT
This sequence comes from Pinguicula moranensis, assembly GCA_028565015.1. Taxonomy (NCBI): domain Eukaryota; kingdom Viridiplantae; phylum Streptophyta; class Magnoliopsida; order Lamiales; family Lentibulariaceae; genus Pinguicula; species Pinguicula moranensis. The sequence continues at coordinate 1,198,308 of JAOWBN010000003.1, read as the reverse complement.
TGACGTTTGTCCAAAAAAAGTAGAGCATATTCGACTCAATCAACATAGCCCGTGTTGTTTCTAATAGTTGAAGATTTCATTGCTCTGCCATGCCATTTTGTTGGGGCGTGTGAAAACATGACGTTTCATGCACCATTCTCAATGATGCAAAGAAGTCCTTCATATCCTTGTTTGATTGTTTACTTATTCGCCACCATTGTCGGATCGAAGGACCTTAATGTTTGCTGAAAATTGTCGTGGTATCGTGCTACAAAGGTTTGGAAAATTTTCGATACTTCATCCTTGCTTTTAAACAGGTACAAACCATGTCATTCTACTGCACTCATCCACAAAAGTAACAAACCATTTTATACTAGGCAACGATGAAGTAGGCGATGACCCCATAAACCGATTGTACTAAATCAAAAGGAACATCACTTTTATTCAAACTTGGAGGATAACATGTTCTATGGTTTTTTTTACCAAAATACAAGAATCACAATTCAAGTCACTATTTAAATTTAATGAACTGAAATATGGAAATAAATGTTTCATATAACCGAAAGAGAGGTGGCCAAGGTGCTTATGCCTCATCCATCCTTAGCCTCCTTTTCTTCTCAAATTTGAAACCTCGTATCTGGAAAACATGCACATTGCTGAAATCGTCCATGACATACAAACCCCCTTCTTAGTACCACATCCAATAATCTTCTGAGAGTGAATATCCTGAAGTAAACAAAAATCAGAATAAATTAGTGCACCACGCTCGAGATCAGTGGTTTTTGGCTTACTGAGATTAATTTATTTGGCAAACTGGGAACCAATAAAGTATCCACGTGACCGGAGTGATCTACCCGTTAACACCTACAACATTTCGGCACCCCGGTATTGAGTATGTAGAGAAATCTTTTTCATCAAATATCATGTGGTGGTTGGTCACACGTCCAATATCTATGAATCATCACAAAATGCAGAACTAGTATAAAGTGCAGTACCTGTTGCAAATTATGGGCCATTGGACTCATTTAGAAGCATCTTTGGCCCGGCCTCCACATGTGTTGCTTTGCTAGTGGTCGAACGCTCGTCTTTGTCTTTGTCCCATCCTTACCATTAGTGGCTACTGTTAGAACTTTTTCTTCGATACATCAATTATGTACACAAAGCGTCGACTCTATGGATTACATTTTAAATATTATATTTTAAAAGTGAGGGCATTGTAAATATAATATTTTATCGACCCCAAAAAATAACATTACACCTTTGCTCATGCGCGGGCTATCAAAGCAATGCAAGTCGACTTCGAAACCTCTAAATTTGACTATGGCGGGAAATTAAAATCTTATAGGAAAAGGCAATTAATTTTAAATTTAAAATCTTTCAGTAAAAAAACATATCAAAATTGTTAAATGAAGTAAGGAAAACGTGCAGAATCATTAAGTCAATGTTGGCAACTCCAAATCCTTGAAGATCAACTCAAATCCCTAAAAATCAGGATCTTGCTTAGCACGTGTCTCCTACTATAAGTTTAGAGAAGAAACTTGTATAAATGAGTTATAATTATAACAAGAAATGTAAGAGAGAAAAAAATTGTATCTGATAGTTCATACAAATCTCAATTTCACTAGTGAAAACATGGTATCAGAGCTTCAGCTGATCCTTTGATCCGACACAATCTCATCATATACCAACAATGTCGGATCCACCGGACACGGGCAACAACGGCGACAAAAGCCTGACTGCCATAGAGGTGGCAAACACCTCGGCAACAGAGGCATCACCTTCACCATCAATTCTTTTCGACTAATTTTTAAGCCTACTTACCCAATTACCACTGTCAGATATTCCAGTATCATGCAGTCTCAAATTAAATGGAGACAACTACCCGCTTTGGAGTCGCCTAATGCGTATCGCTATTTGTGGACGAGGCCGCTTGTGCCATTTGACTGGTGACCCTCGTCCATCAACAAGAAACAAATCCGGTTACTCCAAGTGGGAACAAAGCAATCTTACGGTATGCTCGTGGCTCCTTGACTCGATAGATCCACTTTTAGCCACGCAGTATGCGGAATGTCCAATAGACCAATAATTATGGACGGTTCTAGCCACTGTTTTTGGGAGCTCCAGCGATAGTCTTGAACTATACGACTTGATGGTCCGATCGAATCAACAAAAGCAGGGAAAAAAACTCTTTGGAACAACTCTTTGGTGGTCTTTAACGGCTCTGTAGGGAAATTGGGCGCTGCCAACCTAATCCAATGGAATCGACAAAGGATAAATGATGACTATGAAAGTATTCGTTGGGATCTTCTTAAGACCGTTCCGTTACCCTCAGTCGAGGCCATATACGCCGTAGTGTGCCGGGAAGCGGCTCGTTGGAGTATTTTCTAATCACAGAGGGACGATAACAACGATTCTTCATCGGGAATCGACACGGGCTTGGTCGCACATAGCCAATCTACTAAGCAACAACAGAATCGCCCGCTAGTTCCTCAACCGAGCAAAATCAGGACAAATCTAAAATGTGGTGCGATGACTGTCAAAGAGCCAGACATACCCGCGAAGGGTGCTGCAAACGGATTGGATATCTTGAGCGAACGGACCATTCACGGCTATGGTGTGAAGATTGTAAAAAGGCCGGTCACAACCGCGACGGTTGTTACAAGCGTATTGGCTATCTGGACAATTGGAATGAAAGAAAAAGGAAGAACAAGCGCTCCGGGACGGCAGCTACCGCCGTGGGCAGCAGCGAGGCCACCACGCCCAATGCTCAGAATGGTGAATTGATCAATTCTGACGGCGGCAGCAGCGACGGATTCAGAGTTATCGTTGTCTCCGCCGCGGTCGGGGAGCAAAAATTGGCAGAGAAGGATTTGTTGCAGGGTAAAGTAGAAAACATGGACGTGAAATTACCTTTTTGCCCTCACAATGTTTCATATATTTCAGATTTACCCTCAGAAGTTTTTATTTCTTCGAGACTGCCCCTAGGAGAATCGTTTTTTTTGCGGAAATAGCCCAACCATATTCCACTTCAACCACCGAAAATCCAATTTGATGTTTCGATCCCTGCAGACTCCCGATATTGCAGTTAAGCTTTCTTGAAATCTACTCACACGTCCTCAGGTTTTACCGAAATTTCAGATCGGTCCCCAGACTATCTCTAACTCACAGAACGGTCTCAACAGTTGGAAAAAATTACAGAACGATCCCTAGAGCATTTTCCACTTCACTTTGGGCCCCCAACTGCTCAAAAATTCAACAACAACCCTACAACATGCCTCGTACAAAATCATCTTCCGGGACCCGCTATACAACCATGGGTGTTTGATTGTGGGGCCACAGATACAATGACTAATGATGTCACAGATGTTTGTGATCCTACAGATCCAAGAAGGACAGTCCTTCAAACTGCCAATGGCGATGTTGCGCCTGTCAAAGGCGCTGGCTCAATTATGATTACATCTAAGCTCAAACTCACTAACTGTTTATATGTGCCATCATTATCGTGCAAGCTCCTTTCCATTAGTCATGTCTCCAAGGAATTAAATTGTTGTGCACTTATGTACCCAACTTTCTGTCTCTTACAAGATATCAGAACGGGAGATATCATTGGGCGTGGTACAGAGCGACGAGGATTATACTATGTGGATAAAATTGTCAGTGCAGGGACCAACATGTTGGCTCATGGGAAAGTGGACCGACAAGCTTGGCTCTGGCACTGTCGTCTGTGTCACCCATCTGTTGGTTATCTCCGCCTTCTATTTCCTCAGTTTTCTTGAGCTTTCAATAATATTAGTTGTGGCACCTATGTATTGTCCAAAAGCCATCGTCATAACTATCCATCAAATAATACTCAGTCTGATCGACCGTTTGATTTGATACATTCCGATGTGTGGGGACCTGCTCCAGAATCTGGTTACTTTGGTATCAAATATTTTTTGTTATTTATTGATGATTGGACTAGGATGACATAGATCAAATTCATGAAAAATAAGTCCGAAGTCTCAACAAAATTTGTTGATTTATTCAAGATGGTTCACACTCAATTCCATGGAACAATTAAAATCCTACGTTCCGATAATGAAGGAGAATATATTGGTCATAACTTACAGGAATTTCTTCGTACTAATGGGGTCATTCATCAAACTACCCATCTGCATACTCCCCAGCAGAATGGAGTCGCAGAACGAAAGAATAGAATATTTATCAAGGTCACCCGTGCCCTCATGATCGATTCCCGGGTGCCACGGTATTATTGGCCTGAAGCGGTTGCTACGACAGGATATTTGTTGAATAGACTATCGTCCAAAATACTTGAAATGCGGACCCCACTACAAACATTATCAAGTCTTGTTCCTGTTCCACCCAACCTCACTCTTCATCCGTGTGTCTTTGGCAGTTCTGTGTTTGTTCACATTCCAAAGGATGATCGCACCAAACTTGATCCATGTGCTGTGAAGCGTGTGTTCGTTGGCTACAACATGAATAAGAAGGGTTATCGGTGTTAGAATCCCATCTCACACCGACTCTATACCACAATGAATTGTGATTTTCTAGAAACCGAGTATTATTATGCCAACAAGCCCATTGGTCAGGAGGAGATATCTACTGCAGTGACTGATCCACTTGACTGGCTGATCAGCGATACCACTATTAGTGCCCCTAATCCAACAAGTACCCTTGAGCCCGTCAGTGACAACTCTCAATCAACAAGCTCGCCAATTTTGCCCAGTACCCCCATGACAGGATCTCCCCCCCCCCCTCGGTCTGATGTTCCTGAGGTATGTATTTCTGATTGTACACTGAGTCT
>JAOWBN010000003.1:1169110-1180582 GCA_028565015.1 Pinguicula moranensis | reverse complement strand
CGCTGAATTTCACGCTCCTCGTGATCAGCAAAAAGTTTTGCCTTCATAGCTGCAGCGGCAAGACCATCTTTAGCCGCTGCAGTTACTTTTTCAGAAGTTAATGGAACACCTTTAGCATCATTTTGGCTCCTAGGACCTTGAGTACGACTAGGAGGTGTTAATGACAAAGTAGAAAACAGTGAACAAAATTTAGGTTATACCTTTTCTAGAAGAACTTGTGTCACCAATAGGGCTCCCTTCCGTTGCACTATCCTTAGATAGTGAAGCTAAGGATGCATGCGCACAGGCAGCAGCTACTCTAGGACCCAGCACAGATGCAACAAAAGCTACCTGGAAACAACAGCAGATAGACTTACTAAGAATATGCACATAACATAACACAGGAACTTCAGAGGTTCAAAATGAGACATTGCTTTGAACGAAAGCAAGAACAAGGATTAGACAGATTGAGAATGAGAATTAATTGCTATGTTTCTTAGAACACATTTACCGAAGGAAATCATCCCATGGAAATCTTGTCCTGGCGCTTCACAGAATATAACTTCAGGCAGAAGATGCCGGAAAAAGATGAAAAGAGTTTTGCATGAAAGGCAAAGAAAGTCGACACAGCTTCAAGTGAGGGGAGCAGATGCAGAAAAAAATTAACTTCATAAAAATCATAATGCTCGAGCTCTTGAATGACCATACCAGATGCATGACTGGGTTTCCAGAATTTGAGAAAGGAAACTTGCTTTCGGTATCGTCACTTTGCAAGCAGAATCCTAAATCATCAATGAGATGCCAAGTTTAATTTTATAGAACTTAACCACCATGCAGCAGACCAAATAATGAAGATAATAACACCAACCATTTGAACTTGATTCTGATCTTTCATCAATCTGCGGATTTAATGAATTAGATGTGCTTGGGAAGTCAAAATTGTCCAATGGGCCTCCATCTAGAGGAAGTCGAACAAAATGAAGGATGCATTGTGCTTTTGACTTCGAGCCAACATGCTCGGCAATTTTGTTCCAATTTTCATTATAGAGCTGCATTCCCTCGAGGAGCATCAAAGTCTCCTGGTCACTCCAACTATCTCCATCCATATCTCCATAATCTTTGATTGAATTCTCCTTCAAAAAGTCCAGGCTGGAATGACCAGCAACAAATCCGCCTTCGTGAAAGCAATCGGAACACAAACGAACATCAATCTGTCACAGTTAAGGGTCAGATGAAATTTTCTATGCAATTTTAGAATGTGTCTAACTTTATACTGTATCAAGAGGAGATTTCATAAAGTTCAGAAAAACAGAGAAAATATTTATCAACATTTTACCTCCCTCTGTGACTGATAGTATGCTGTAGCAATGGATCGGGAGCAACAATTGCAGTAATAATGAGATAACTGCTCTCTAATAGTATTGTCAATGTCAGAGTCCTCATCTTGACATGCAAGTTCCGGATAAACATTGGCTACTTTGAGCCTACATTTTGGTTTGTCAAACTTGATTAGGCTATCTATAGATTTCAATGAAGCTGATGGCACACGAAGTTCCCCATTCGAGTACTCATACAAGTAGGTGCCATCCCTCTGGAAGTCACACTTAAGACTGGTTGCACAATAGTTAATAATCCCCCAATGATCTAGAAACCTTACAATTCGGGTTAGATCAAAATCATCCGTACCAGCTACTAGACCCTGACAATCAGAATCTGATAGATGCTTTTTTGGGTTTTCCATATACTTGGCAACTACGAAGTTACGAATCTCCATGTACTTTTCAGGAGCATGCTCTACCGACCTCCCGGAGAAAAAGTGTGGCACAACTTGTCTCTCCAATCTATGCACTGAATTTGGTGAAAACCAGTCTGCTCATTTATTAAAAAAAAATTCATGAAACCACAATTAGATGGCAGCCAAGCATTGAATAATAACAACATAGAGTCAATAGTCAATACAGTATCTCCAACAAAGTTTTGTGACTGCTATCAAATGCAATTATTGAAACTTAAACCAAGCGGAAGTACAGAAGTATTTTATCAAATAGCTCTTAGTACATAACATCAGAAAATCAAAGTTATGTACTTGATTCCACACTGCTAGATACATTGGTTTAGAGTATTTCAACAAAAAAGATCTCTAACAAGCATTTTTTAATGTATGGTCTTGTTCTATCATGGAATACTTTGATTACCAACAATAAACAAGTGTATATATTCAGCTGCTTTCAAATAAGAATAGTAGAGCAGACTTGTAAAGCAGATCAGAGAAAGGAAGATGAAGCAACCTGAATGTACAGGCACAATATGAACACGAACTGCACTACCAAATCTTTTGGTAACTCCACGCCCAGCGATTATCCTTGGTGGTGTAATTACATAAGAACTGGACCCACTGCCACTAGCTTCCTCATCAACAATTGCTAGAAGCGCAGGACTATCACGGGGCACAGCAGAAAGTGCCTGCAGCTGCCCATAAGAAATGTTCTCCAATGTTGTTATCCCAGTCTGCCCCAGGACTCTGCTATCCCCGTTTAGTGCAGCCCTCTCAGCCTCCACAACTCGAAATACTGAAGAGTGGGGTCTAGTTACCTCCCTCTTAATAGCAATTGGAAACTCACAAATTCTCAATCCACCTCCAACCTTCTCACTCTCTTTCTCTCCTGCTGCCAGAGTCATCCTGTCCATGCTATGATTTCGTGGATCATCTTCAGCTTCCAGGTTGTTCTGTGGTGGATCAAGATCTGGATCATCCTCATCCTCATTGTCCTCAAATGCCTCCTCATTTTCTCGTTCTCTAAGTTTAGATTTACGTGCAGCCGCTTGATCTCTTTTCCGCTTCCTCCACTTGGCTCTCGTCTCTTCACGGCAGTAAAAAAGTGAACAAGCCAAGAAGGAAGCAATACACATCAGCTTTTTAACTTACAAGAGTGTGGATATAACAACATTCTTTCTAAAAAACTGTTCAATTTAAGAGACAATATCTCAGTCATGGCATAAATCAAGTGTCAGTTGGCAACAATTCCAATAGCTAAATCTCTTTGTACAGATACCTAATTCAGCGAATTGGCAAGCGGGTCCAGAAAAACAGAAAGAAAAAAAAAGTTCAAGCAGCTCAGCATTAATTCCAGAAATAGGCACAACCCACAAACTCCCCATATCAAAATCAAATTGCTAAAATATAATTTAACAAAACGGTGGTGCGTTTAAAGGGCGGGGCTGGGTTTAGCACAATTTCATAAATAACGTAGATCAAAGCATAAAAAGACAACATATCCGTCAATTTCGTCCCTGTCTTCAAAGAATCAGCTGTATGAACCCGAACATGGACGAAAATATAAAAAAATTGGAACTAGGGGTTTATAGATAGTAACCTGCGGAGGAAGCTGGCATTGCTCACTGTAAAATTGGCGAGAGATTTATGGATTTTTTGAGGTTTAAGGTAAGCGGGAGAAATTTGTGGGGTCTCTGTGATTGGTGAGGTGGAGATTATGGAGTGTGAAGTGTGTTGTATGTGAGAGAGAAAGAGAGGACGATGCGAGGAATTTGTCTTGGCTTTCTCTCTCTAGAAACTCCTGTGTGGCTGTCTGTGTTCTCTATTTTGGGGGAAATGTTCTGGTTGCTTTGCTCGTCGCGATTATTGTAACAGCTGGGGTATAAATTCTAATGAATGAAATTTATTGGAGTTTGGTGATATTTTCTTTTAGACCCTTGCATTTTGATCTACTTCAGTTTCGTCCTTTTTATTGTTTAATCTTTCGCCAATACCATCGTTTCTTGGGGTTAACATGGAATTCTTCAAACCACGTTCCCTGGTTTTTAGGGCTATTACACTGAAAAAACATTACGGTGGTCAGCTTTTAATTTTGAAGGAAAAATCTATTAAGTTATTATGTGGAACATTTTCAACTATGTTTTGAAAATTTCAAATATAACATCACTATATATTATTGATTTTCCCCTTTGTTGACATTTTAAAAAAACTCATTTTTTTCGATAAAAAACCATGATTTTCCCAGTGAAACACGTGCAGGCCCGGGGCAAATTTATGGTCAGTTGGTAGCCGGACTCGCATAATCCGACCTCGTGGATTATTTTGAATTTTCGCGGGTTTATTTTTTTTGTCCTATGTTTAGTAATGCCATGTCGGAATTACCAGTATGGTTAACTGTTTGGTAGCTGAGTTCAAAATAACAGATTACATTGAAACGGGATAAATGCATATCGTTTTACTAAAATGCCCCCGAAAACCTAGATTATTTCTTCCCCTTCGCCGCCGTTGAACCCAGCGAAAATGAGTTGCCAATTTCGTTTGAAAAGAAATCCGCCTGTATGTAATCTCTTCCTTTCGTCAGATGAGCTCGCCGGTGGGGAAGCAGCTGAGGAGGAGGGCAGCGGGGTTGGGCGAAGGCGTCGGATCGTGAAATTGGATGAAGAAAACCTGGAATAAAAATTTAGGCAGAAATGCTTATATAGGTGGGTATTCTGTAATATTGTATGTTATTAAGGGCAAAATAGTAAATAGCTAAGGTGAGTAAATGCGGGATTGCCTAAACCCTGCATCAATTTCGGACAAAAACGAGGGTTTGTCCGTGTGTTATCCCTGCCCGATATGTTATCCCGCGGGTATGGAAAATGTCGGGCGGGGCACCAAACGTGAGAACAATTGGGATAACTCAGCGAAAACTGACTTTATCCGTATTCAAACAGGGTACCAAACGGACCCTATGAGTACGGGTGCCCTATTTGTTCATTGTGATGTAAATTTTGTGTTTTTTCTTTAAAAAGATCTTAACTATATTTTGGGTAAAAAAGTATTTTTCGTAAAATAAATTAGGCCTATAATTTTAACGGATTGGCATGATGGTGAATAATATGGATTCTCTGAATAGGTATAGATTTCAATTCCCATGGGGTGCAAATAATTCGTTGTGGCCATAATTGCAGGTCTTCTTCGAGGGGTCATTGGCTTGAGTTTCAGCCAGTTCATATGGGGCTATAATAGGCCTATATTTCAATCATGAATTCCATGGATTAGTCTGGCCAAAATGATTCTGGACACTATGGCCATAAAAAAATAGGCCTGTAAAATTTTTTAATGTCATAGGTCCGAGAATTACATAATTAGCATGGTAGAAAATATAAAAGCATCACCATGGTTACAATGAGCAAATATACATTCCAATTCATTTAGTTTTGGCCTTATGCTTAATTTTTTATTTTTATTTTTATTTTGATAATGGGCAAAGAAGATGATATAGGCCCATTCGCTAATGTCAGAAGAAAGTTTGCCAAGTACAAAAGTCATATCGAAAACTAGCCATAACTTGAGGAATCCACCTCGAACCTTCACATACGGGCTCGAGGAGGAACGACCTCGTGCCAACAACGAGTTCCCTCAAAGTAACATGCATCCCTGCAACAAGGATTTGATGGTCATCGCCCACAAGTGGGATATGTGGTTAATGGTAACATCACATGAACCCAAGGAGAAACGGCCTCGTACCACCCACAAAATCTTTCAAGGCCAGTACATGCGTTCCCTCGATAAGGATTGGACAATCGTTGCCTGACAGACTTATCTTCCTCGAGTCGCAAAGATAAAAAGTAATGATCACTGCCCGCAATTGGGCCCTGCAGTTAACTATCATATTCATAGAAAAATACTAATATACCCTTATATAAACTCTATAGATTGATCGTTTAGCTAATGAAAAAAACAAGCAATTATTGGGAAGTATAGTCGAGCATACTTGTACTTATTTCTTTGTATCTCTTCTCTATGAAAATTGTACGGTGTAAATTAAGGAGATTAGCGAAACACACATAAGCAACATTCACACATTTTTTATTGGTTTCATCATTGGTGTCCACGGAATATTTCTCATACCCCCTAGGAAGTTATTCCCGCAACAGAACTCAAGATGACAAAAATGCCTCTATTGGAAAACACACCTACCGCTCCTGGAAACCCGAAAGGAAGGAAAGACGCTCATGGACTAACACATCCCGGGGAAGAAAGGTCAGCTACCCTTAACATCGTCTCGCCGGAGGGAACCTGTGCAAAGTCTCCTGAGATGATAGCACCAAAAGGAGTAGACCAACGACCGATAGCGAGAGAAGCGATCATTCTCAACCCTCATACGGGGAAGCCAAGTTATGAAACTCCTTTCCCTTCTTCCCTTATTAAAAGTCACCCAACGAGAAGGGGAATCTGTGGTTAGCTTTATATAATTGTTTGAGGCCACGTGCAACACCAAGCCTGAACTTAGAAATAACAATGAAACTTCAAAGAAGCAAAAGAAGCACGACCATGCATCGGAGTAGGACCTTGAACAAAACAAGGAACCCCCTTCACCAACGATCAACATGATCACTGGAGAATTCGTAGGAGAAATTTGGCAAGGAACCAAAAGATGACCGCAAGGGAAGAGCATGACCCATCCATGATGCAGATTCCTCCTCGAGTCACCGTGGAGATACACTTCGGTGAAGAAGAAATCCCGAACGACCTTCCTAGGAACGCGCCCAAGGTGGTCATGGCTAGAATAAGAAAACTTGACGTGAAGAGAGTCATGGTTGACCAAGGGAGTTCTGCCTACATACTATTCTACAACACATGGAATCAAATGGGATCGGAAGGGACCGTGCTAGAACCAATGACCACTTTGCTCGTGGGATTTTTCAGGTGGAAGTCACGTCCTGGGAGCCCTCGAGACTCCCATTGGGTTGGTCTGCTGGAGAAAAGCACAAACATTGCAACACAGGTGGTGCACTTCATAGGGGTCCGACAGCCATTCGACTACAATGCAATATTCAGTAAGCCTAGCTTGCACTAGTTATGAGCCATTGTCTCCACCTACCATCAGCTCTCGAAGTTCTCCAACCTGCTCGAGATAGGGATAGACACCCAAAAAAGTAACTTCCCACGGTTTCCCTCGAGGATGCACCAGGATATCCCGAGGAGGGAGCAGGATGATGGCTATCCATCATCACCTCTGCGGAACATCCTCAAGGGGAAGCCCGTCCTCAAGCAGGCGCAGATGCATCTTCCACTCTGAAGACAAGAAAGAGTACCTTCTCAAGGACGATCCCACCATGAGATTTGAGGTTTAGTGGTCATATCTAACCGAAAATATCGAGGAAGTACAGTGAAGGGGGTGGCTACCCAATGTGATTTTTTTGTATGGGAAGGACACAAGAGGAAAATGCTTTGAGTAGGGAAACCACCGAAGCCCAGCCTCATTTGGGGTGCCACATGGGACGAAAAACTTGGAAGATGTTGCCTCTACAATGCGCATTACCTTATTCGAGGTGTATGGTGACCTAGATAAAGGGAGTCGCAGGGCTCCCCAACGTGAAAAAAAAGGGAAAGAGAAGGGAAAATCTTTGGCACCAGGAACCATCATGCTCCTCGTACAGAGCATGCAACACCCAAAGGCCCTCCCTGATTTGTAATTAAAGGAGGTCGCCGTGCTCCTTAGAAAGTAATTAGAGACAAGCATACATATGGTGTGAGCCAGCCTGTACCGCATACCACGATTTACGGGATGGACTTTTCATTTATCATGTTGGGACAACCCGCATTCCAATGAGGCATGCACATTTGCACGTTTTTAATTAAAAATAAAAAACCTAATAAAATAAAATGAAAAAATATGTAAAATTCATTAAACCTATAAGAAATGATAAAACCTATTGAATTTCACCATCACATCACAGATTCAAGCTGATAAAATAAACATACTAAACATACAATAAAATAAACATACTGAACATACGATAAAAATAAATATAGTAAACATACTAAGCATAACACAACACCTAAGGAATGTCGGGAGTAGAACTAGAAGGGTCTTCTTCGTCATCGTTGTCATCTTCAAAATAATCTTCTAGCGGGCCCAGACCAAGACCTTTAACTCTTCGATCTTGCAATTCCCAATCTTTGATTAATGTCAGCATCTCGATTGTCTCAGTTTTTAATTTTATTTGTCGTTCCTTAACTATCCTCCCAACCATACTAAAGTCCAATTCTGAAGACACTGTCGATGCCGAAATGGTGTAATCATCCTTGGCTAACCATTAAAGAATGGGGTATTCAGCCTTACGAAATTCCCACCATTGCAACAAATTCATGTCATCTCTATCTTCAACATTGGACATGACATAACGTGTATCTTCAACTCAAAGTACTATCTATCAGCTCCCTCATCCATGAGCAAACTAGATGAAGGAGAAAATTCAAGTATATTCCATGCATTTGATGTTCAACCTCTATTTTCTTTTGCTTGAACCCTCAACGCATCCAAATTTATCCTCATGCTTGATGTATAATGCATACAAATAGGTTTCTACTTCTTTGAGAAAGTATGTTTCGTCTACTATATCAAGCAAGGTTCACATTTTATCAATTGCAACTTTGAAAGCAATCATCTTGGCTCGAGGATCCAAGATCCAAGCCAAAGAATATAGTAAAGGAGGGGTGACCCAATACTTCAAGAATTTTTTCTTCAACTGCAACACCACAGAAATGTGTGGATCATTCTTGTGCAATGATGTGAATCATATAGCACATCTTTGCTTAGACGATTTTCATGATGGTTTTGTGTGATTTACACTCATTTAGGTAGGATCTACTGTTTTTATGGCACGATTTATGCGTTGGTAGTGTTCTATGTGCAGGTAATGATCATTGGATAAAATTGACGATTTTCGAGTGAGGCATGAGCAGGATTTTTAGGGTTAACGTCCAACTTCAAAGATCAGATTGGGACGTTCTATATACCAATGGAAAGCCAAAATGGCGTATCACATCTTTGTCGAGAAGCCAGCTTGTATTTCGGCCCCAAAATAGGCAAAATATTTCATTGAAATCGGTAACAAGAAAATGTTTAGGTTTAATGCATAAGCAAATACCAAAAATTAAAGATTTTGAATTGGATTTAGATAAACATGAGCCAACTTGATGATCTGATCAAAGATAGCATTTATAGGCTCAAATATCCAAATATTTGAAAAGGAAGTTGAAGATTGACATCAAAAGCCTAAAATTTAGGATTTTGATTATTATTTTTGACTTTATCTTCTAATTGTGTTGAATTCTCATCTTTATCACCTAGCCTTGGAGGAATTCTATAAATAGAGTCCAGCGTAAATAGTGGAGGGGGAGTTGGAGTTGTGGTCGAATTTTAGACTCCCCTCTCTAGTTTTGGTTGAGTTGTTTTTGTTGGAAAATTCATACGTTTTTGCAATTTTTTGAGAAAAAAATTCAGAATTAATTCTTTCTTCACTTCTTTTGATCCAAAGATGACATAATCTTTCAAAATTCTCATGGCACGATCATCGACGATGCAAGGCTAAGAATTTATTTACTCCTAACATACAGTAGGGTGGTTGTATTACATATTGTTCAAATTTTATATTCTTTATAGTTTGGATATTATGCTACATATTCTACACTAATGTTTCGATTTTTAACTTGCAGGTTTTGTTCGCGTTAAAACATGCTTAATCAAGCCCAACATTGATTGCCTCTTTAGCTACGAAATTGGGAGCATACTTATTCTAGAAACTCTTAAATCCTTCTTTGAAAAAAGGAGTTCTTAGGGCGGATTATAATGTTTATATACTTAGAAATTATAATAAAATTTATAGCCCATCTTATTAGAATTTTAGTATAACGAGGATGGATTTATATGCTATGTGTTCAATATGCTATAGATTTACAATTCTAATTACATGTTTAGTGTGTAGAGTGAAAAATCACCACTTTTCTATTATGATAAAATCAAACTAGGGACTTTAATTTGATCTTGTGTATTTTAGCCACCCGAAACATGTTAGGAGTAATTTTATCTCATTAGAATTCGACAAAACCTGTGTGCTTTTTCTTTCTCTCCGTAGTTCAATTTAATTCTTCATTTAATTTTATGAATTTTTATTTCCTATTTGGTCACTATGCATCTCAGCTTTCTTCCTGTAATTTTGTGCATGTTGTTAGGGTTAAGGAGTTTGTGTGCTAAGATTATAATTTGTCTCCTTGTGGATCGACCCCTTTATTGCTATAATTGATGCCGTTCTCTTGCATTTTATAGTGATTATAGGGTATTTTAGCTTGTTTTGTGATTATTTGTACATTAATTATATACCTTAATATTCGCATCAAGCTTTTGGCGCCATTGCCGGGGAGGCATACAGACACTTAGTACAATTTTGTCTTTTATTTTATTTTTCTTAGTTATTCCTTTACTTTTCTTTTATTATTATTATTATTTCTAACTAATTTTATTTTCTTTTTTGTAGGTTTGAATTTTCATTTTTTCCCAGGGCCCTAAATTTGAACAATAGTCTCTTTCTTTGGGTCCTATTTGCCCTATATCCGGTCCCCTGTTTTGTTGTTTACTTTACACGTAGTTAAGGCACATTCTCTGAACGTCGAAAGAAGGTCCGCAACAACCGTACTCGTAAGTGTCTGTCTAGGGCTGTTACTTAAGTGGGACTATTGTGACCCCACTAGACATCTGGACCCTCACGTGGAATAGCGAATACTGTGTAGGAAGTCAGTATTTAAGTGGGACCATTGTGACTCTACCGACTACTTGGTGCTTGTTGAATTGGTTTAGGCTTCTTAGACTGACAGCTGAGTGTGACCTGACCTATAGTGTATGGTACCCACTCGATCCATGGGTCCCCCACAATTGCCATTTGATCTTCAGTGGGGCACGAAAGGGCCCAGAGGTTCAGAACTTGAGAAGTTTTCATCGAGCAGCAACCCAGTCATCATAAACAACCCACTCTTTCAGACTAATCAAGAAGACATAGTTGCACCAATTAATCTCCAAGAGGGTCTAATTAATGAAGGTGAAGGAGGGAACAACAGAGGGAACAATCATAACAACCAGAACAATCATAACAACCTGAACAATCATAATAACGCCCTTCCTAGAGAAAGATATGGAGACATATGCCAATCTAGCACCAATCACCCAATGACTTTGCTTAAGCCATGGACAATTTCATCGTTCCACCAAACTACATTGAATTGGTGAATGGAGGCAGTTTGTTCTATGGTAAAGAGGATGAGGACCCAAATTCACACCTCAACGTCTTCATCGAGCTGACAAACACTCACAGACCACGGGAAGTCCCTCATGATCAAATTAAGAGAGCTCTATTCTCTTTCTCTTTGAGAGACAAGGCTCGAGAATGGTATGATTCACTGCCTGGATACAATGTGGCAACATTTGAGGAGTTAAAGACCAAATTTATGATGGAGTACAACTCAACAGCCGAGATTGAGAAATTGAGCGATGCTATCACTTCATTTCAACAGCGTAGTGATGAGACGTTCGCAGAAGAATGGTTGAGATTCTCCGAGTTGCTCCGAAAGTGCCCGAGTCATGGTCTTGCCCGAGGTAGAGATCTCACCAAATTCTATCAAGGGCTTACCAATGAAAGTATGACAATGGTCAATGCCAGTGCTGGAGGAGAACT
>JAOWBN010000003.1:1151113-1163938 GCA_028565015.1 Pinguicula moranensis | reverse complement strand
TTAACCACTCGGGTAGCCACTAGCTCTTCTGAGTCATTCTTCACCACTGTAACTCCTCCTTTCTTTGGTACGCACTGGACTAGACTCACCCATTCACTGTCAGAAATTGGATAGATCATGCCAAAGTCAAGAAACTTAATGACTTCCTTCTTCACAACTTCTTTCATCATAGGGTTGAGGCTTCTTTGTTTGTCTGCTATTGGTTTTGCATTGTCTTCTAGCAAGATTTTGTGCATGCAGATTGATGGACTTATGCTTTTGATATTGGCAATTGTTCACCCAATGGCTAGCTTGTGCTTCCTCAGTAAATTTAAGAGTCTCTCCTCTTGCTCAGGTTCAAGTAAAGATGAGATAACCACAGGTAAAGTCTTGTTCGCTCCCAGAAAGGCATACTTCAGATTTGCAGGTAGTGGCTTTAAATCTAACTCAGGTGGAACCATGATAGAGAGTCTCAAGTTTCCATTTCTGATATGCTCGACAGATGGACTCCTATCAATGGTTTCCACAACTCCATTGGCAATTCCCAGAATAGATTCGTCAAAGTGACAACCTTCAACCATATCATCAACTTCTTGGAAAATTGATGAGTCAAATTGATCAAAAACTTTATCATCCTCAATGGAGGAATTGTAGCCAGATTCTTCCACGATACATTTGTCTAAGGCAACCAAAGCAAAACAAGACTTTACTTCTCTGAGGTGTCTCATTTCTTTGACAACATTAAAGGTCCATTATTTACCATTTACCTTAAAAGTAACGGTATTGTTCTTGACACCAAGATGGACATCTCCAGGGGCTAGAAATGATCTCCCAAATAGAATTGGAATTTCAGCATCTTCTTCCATATCATGAATAACAAAATCTACTGGGAGGACAAATTTTCATACTTTCACTAGCACATCTTCAATGATCCCAGTGGGTTGACAACCGAATGATCCGCCAGTTGTAGGGTAATGTTGATTAACTCTAACTTCTTTTTCGATGCTAAGGACTTGGCGGTAGTGAGAGGCATCAAGCTAATCCTGGATCCTTGATCTAACAATGTTCTAGGAAAGTGTCGCCTTCCAATTTCACACGGAATGGTGCAACTCCCTGGATCCCTCACCTTGACTGGAATACTACCTTGAATAAGGTAGCTACAGTTCATACTAAGTGCCACAATCCCGTCTTCCTGAATCTTCTCCTTGTTGGTTACAAGGTCTTTGATGAACTTGGAGTACTTGGGTATATTTGTAATCAATTCTACTAAGGGGATATTAGCATTAATCTTGTGAAATATTTCCAAACATCCTTTGAAGTCTCATTCCTTGCTGATCTTTGTATGACCTCTTGAAGGAAAAGACGGTTGTGAAACATACTCACGCACCACAGGAGGAGGTACTTTCTCAGTCTCTTCCTTCTTCTCTTCTCCTTGATTTGGTGCATTCTCCACTTTTTCTAAACTCAAGTCATCATCTTACTTTTCATAGTATTCGGCTTCTGCATTTTTCTTTTGATAATCCGAACCCACTTGCTTCCCACTTCTCAGAGTTACTGCCTTACAGTCTTTCCCCTTTAGATTGGGAATGGTATCACTAGGGAGTAAGCCTTGCTGTCTTTGGTTGATTTATTGGGCGATTTGCCCAACTTGCATCACTAAAATTCTCATGTTTACATCAATGTGACCAAAACTTTGCTGATAATCCTTGTCCCTCTCATCAAGTCTGCTCAAAGTGGCATCCACCTTACTCATGTACTTCATCATGTTCTCTTCAAATGAGGGTTTCTTCTCTTCTTGCCTGATTTCTCCAAAACCGGGTGGAGAATTGGTGTTTGTCCTTCATTGGTTTGATGATCCTTCCTGGTTTATCGATAATACACAACCTAAGCTTCACTAGAAGTAGTTATGACACATGTCTATATTTTATACATTCTTATGAAGTTCCATGTTTTTACTACTCTATATGGATGATATGCTATTAATTAGTAAGTCAAAGTCTGAAATTGAAAATTGAAGTGTGTACTTAATTTTGAATTTGAAACGAAAGATTTAGAGGAAGCAAAAAGAATCCTAGGAATGGAGATTACTAGGGACATAAATTTAGGAACACTTACATTTCATCAACATTCTTATCTGCGAAAATTGTTCAAAAAGTTTTTGTTACACAATTCTAAATTTGTTTCCCTCCCTTAGCTTCTCAATTTAATTCATTTAGAGATCAATGTCCTGAAACTCCTTCTGAAACTGAAAAAATGGATTAGATACCCTATGCTAACCTAATTGGATCTCTAATGTATGCTATGGTGAGTACTAGGCCATATATTGTTTTCTTTGTATCTTTGCTAAGTAGATTCATGGCTAACTTTGGATTTGAACATTGTATTGCCCTGAAGTGGACTATTAGATACCTAATTGGAACATCATCTAGACTATGTTTTAAACGTAAAAGTTTATCTCTAAATATTAAAGGGTATGTGGATAGTGATTTTGCTGGAGACTTAGACTCCAGAAAATTTACATGCAGTTATTTTTTTTTATGTTTTGTTGAAACCATGTTATTTGAAAATCACAACTTCAATCGGTGGTGGCTTTGTCCACCACTGAAGCTGAATATATTGCTCTTGCTGATGTTTTCAAAGAATCGTTATGGTTGCATGGTCTAATTGTTGAAACTGGAATATCTAACTTACCTGTGACTATTTTGTGTGATAGTCAATCTGACATTCATCTTAGTAGAAATCCAATCTTGCATGAAAGAACTAAACGCATTGCTGTCAAGTTTCATTTTATACGGGATGTTCTGTGTGGAAATATGAAGCTTGATAGAGTAGCCGCTGAAACTAAATGCAGTAGATTGTGGAACCAAAGTGGTAACTCAAACAAAATTTTAGACTTGTCTGAAATTACTTGGAATAAACTAACTTTGCTTTTGTAGGATTGGTTTGTTAGAGTTATGAGAGACTCTGGCTCCTGTAGTTTGAATAGTGTTATTCACTTTGAAGTTCTTGGTAACTTCAAGGTGGAGATAGCTAGGTGAAGTTACCAGTTTAGCCTTATTTAAGTGGAACTATTTAACCATTCATTTTTTTTCTCTTTGTGTGATCTAAAAGGTGACATATGAAAACTGGATGTTTTAATTCTAATCATTTGATTATAATTTGATCCTTTGGCTCGAATTAATTGTTATCTAAAATCTAGTTTACATCCTAACCGTACACATCATGTTTGATCCTGTGATTCACAAGGAAAGCTTCCTGTGGAAGCTTGTTTGATTTAGCTTATCCGTCCATCTGTTGTGACATCTAATGGCTATAAATGAAACTTTCTGAAGAGGTTAAATCTCAACGGCCGCATCAATCTGGTCCGTTCTTTATCTGACAACATTCAACGACTGGAGTTATGCGATGATATCGATACGATCTGAACTGCACACTTTAAAGAAGATCCAACGGATTACATCTTTACATACCAACAACAAGTGCTTATCGTTGACCTGAAGTGAATCAACGGCCATGATGAATCAACGACTGATGGTATAAAAAAACCTGATCGAGGAATAATGTTTCACTTTTTCACATACACGTTCCCTCTCTTTTCGAATTCTCTCTCGATTCCTTGCTTCCTGTCGCACAAACTCTTGGTTCTCGATTGAAATTCTTAAGTTTAGCCATTCTAATCAGCGAGATAGCGTTGTTTCTACATGATCTGTTATCATGTAGTATTGCTTTGTTTATGACATTTGTTTTAGCCATTGTTTTTAGAGTTCTATTGATGATTTGTGTTATGTGGTTGTAATCTTGATATATATTTAGTGATTTGGAGGATTAATCGAAGTTACAGGAGTATCCAATTTAGGAGATCAACGTGAATTACCCAAAATCTAAAAATTCGGTGAATCACGGGCATTATATATCTTCTTCTTACCTTTTCTATTAATTTCAACTCAATTACAATTTTTCTACCTTCAGATCTAACTTCCAATCATCTAGGGATGAGTCAAAACGTAAAAATGAATCTCAACTGGACCGGTAACAGTGGCATGCCACGCATTTTTTTTTATAAGTAATAAGGATAACAGAGATTTAGATCACATTATCGGATATCCTTTAGGCCCAGGGATCCGCTAATTAATCCCCTCAGAAGTGACAGTAAATACTTCCCACTTGAGCTCGAACCTCGATCTCTAGGCAAGCCCTGAGAATCGAAGGCAGCACGCTCATCCACGAATTTGTTACCAGCCCATATTTCCATTATTTACAAAACAAGATCCAATTATCAGTTATACCAGATGAAGAAAATTCAACAGATTTACAGTCGTCTAGACAAGATTGAGAGTTCTACGCCGGAAGTAGAGAAATTCATTTCACGGAAGAAGGAGAAGGAAATAAGATGGGGGGGTTGACTGTGTTTCTTAGCATAATATGGGCTCTGAGTTTGCTGTATGGAGAGTGGGTTGCATATTTGATGCCCTCGCTCTGGACTTGTTCCTGGCCTCATCTTCAACCTCAAGCTTCTTCATTGGTAAGAAACCTTGATGTAATTGGAATGCTTTGCCTTTTTTCTGTTCTATTTTCAGTCATTTATGCAAACAACGGCCAGCGCTATTGAAATATACACTTGAGTGAGAGCTGGCCGATTGAAAGAGGTGGAACATATTTCTCTGGTTTCAGTCTGATGCTTTGATCTGTGCAAGAGGGATAATCTTTGATTTAATTTCATGTTGTTTTAGCATATTCTATAGGAATTGCTGGAGGTTGCAGAAGACTTGGCTTGGGTAAGTGCAACCACCAATTTTGAGATAGAATCCAACAACCCAGTTGCAGTGGAACTCTTAAAAATCAAAGCAGATAAATTGGCAAATAATGGCTCAAAATGAAATGATTTACTCCTATACAAGTTAGGACAGGCCTAAAAACAAAATGTAAAGGACATGCACTTACCGGATTAGCTCTAAAGGGGTTACACGAAAATTTACAATTTAGACAAAGAAGGAAATCTGCTAAAAAGTAAGTCTTGTTTCATGTTGTCTCCCCTTTATTCCTAATGAATCAACTAGCTGAGTTTTGAAATACAGTCTGCTAGAGGAATGATATATTTTTTATTAAGAAAAACATTGAATGCTGTGGGGGTCTTGGAAGGTCCAAAGGTTTGCATATTCGGATTTTTGCTGTTTAGATGCTGTACAATAAATACTTTGTGTCGCTCAAGCTCCAATTTTTGTGGCTCATGTATAGTGCTGAAGATTATCATGACTTGCGTTTGATTATTTATGATAGCAGAATCTACTGGAAGTTCAATTTACTGTAACTTTCCAGAAATAACCCCTCATGCAGCATATCTCTGTTCTCTTATAAAATATAATTGAGATTTTCTTAACCAGTTCTCTGGATCTTGAAACTTATCAAGTTAAACTTCAAACACGATAAAAGTATGCATCCTGAATGTCTTATTTCTGAGAATTTCAGCCAAATGGTATTGATCCCTCAGGAAAATATGTGAAAGTAGCGGTTGTTACCGACCCTCAGGTAACCTTTACCATAATGTGATCGTTTCGGCGTCTTTACTTGAAAAATTCATTCAACTGAATGAGCCTTCAATTAATTTTTACGAATTTAGCTTTGTGATTGATGACAGCTCATGGATAGAACTTCACTTGCTCTTGCTCCAAAATCTATTGCCCTGGAGATTGCGCAATTCTATACAGATTTGTACATGCGCAGGGCATTCTTCTCATCTGTGTTACCATTCTATCCAGATGTCATCCTGTTTCTGGGTGATTACTTTGATGGTGGTCAGATACTTTCAGATGAAGAGTAAGCACAATTTCCAAGCTCTTCAAAAGTGGATTACCCCCATAGATATTCTGGAAATTTTGGCCAGTGGAACCTTAGTAAGAAAGCTCATCAGATCCTTGTTCAAATGTTTAAAGTCTCAAATTACTGTTTTCTTATATGAAATTAAATAGACACAAAATGATTTTTTGGTGTGTGTGCAGTTGGGTGGTGAGTGGTGACTGATTGGGCTTTTTTGGTGAAAGCTCTCTTTCAAACTAGCGATTAGATCTGACAATGTTATATTTTTATTATTGCAAATCGACGTAAAAAGTGTACAACGTTCTGAATCATCTTGTCCTAGAGATAGATCAACTCCTTTTGTTTTTCAGTTTCTTAATTTTTTATTTTTCCAAATAGATGGCAGGAATCTTTGGGTCGTCTTAGACATATTTTCAACCTGAATGTGCTACAGAAGAGGTCTAGTACAAAATTATACTTCCTTTCTGGAAACCATGACATTGGATACACATTTTTCAACTCCCGAAAGCTAGAGGTATTGCTTAGCTTGCTCAAACATGTTACTTTTTCTGTGTATTTTTCATGAAGTTCTTATAATTGACAGCTTCCTACATATCTTCTGTAATAGTTGTTTTATCTGTTTCCTCAGGGTTGCAATATTAGATTTTGTGTTGTGGAGAAAATTGTATGCTTCGCCTTTTAGTTATTTCCTTACTTGATAGCCTATTACCCAGTTTCCTTGATTGCAAATAATATTTTCACAAAAACATGAAATCTATTCTTCGGACGATTTCGACTATGAGTTACCTGAAAATTTTATGTGCTTTAAGGGTTTCCCCTGTATTCTGTAAAGCAGAACTCTCTGCTTTAGTTATTACTGCCTTCTGGATTGTTGTTTACACTTGAAATCATAGGAACTTGATAGTTTATTTGTCTTGAATACAATTACAATGAAGAACACATCCTTTTATAGACTACAAGCATGCAAACACCATAAATGCATTTGTGTGCTACTTTTTCATTGTGTGCTCTTTGTCTTCAAGAATGGTTGCTCATTGTCTTCAAGAATGGCTGCTCATTGTCTGTCAACAATGGCTGCAAGGTTGCTTCCTTTGACCGTTTGTTCAACAATTAGCAACTCCAATAACTATAAAAGCCAATCAGTGCCAAGTAAATGTTCCTTCTTATTATTGAACCGATGCTTTTCTTAGCCACTTCTCTGACTTTGTCTGCCTCTTCCTTAGCTTTCTCCTTATCCACTTGGGTTTTGTCCATCAGGCTCTTCAAGAAAAGCCCTCCATTTCTGTTTTTCTCAATTTGACCTTGAGTAACTAGTTTCAATTGTTTTTTACTAGGAAACTGTCCATCAAACTGTTAAGGTCAATTTTTAAAGAGTCAGGGGTTCAAGATTTTCTTGTAAAGCTCTATCAAAAAGGTAATCAGTTTCATCACAAGTAACCCTATCATTGAGGTTAATTTGAATCAATATGTATTTATTTCTTATTCATGCCTTATGGTATTGCTCACCATATGATATTTTGGAAAATAAGTGGAATAAAGTATTAAAGTTATGTCTTTGGGAGATTCATTTTCATTGCCTCCTTCCGAGGTTATGGATCCGGAGCACCCTGATGAGATGGAGAACGATATGGTGTAGGGGTCCACCGAAGCCTCCTTTTGATTGATTACTTGGTTGATAATGCGAAGAAGGGAATCGCTATTAGTACGTCCTGATGGTGGTGGTTAGCGATAACGGTAGCTGTGGTCGATCCTACTACCTCTAACTTAGCAGTACCTGTATGCCGGGATTCCAGTACTAGTCCTACCACTACCGTTACACAATCCTATTTCTGTCATTCCTTTTTTTTTTAATTCTGTTTTCTTGCTGTGAATGTGGGGTTGGGTGCCGGCGTTTTGATAATAAGAATACTGGGGTGTGCACAAAATTGCAGTAAATTAGTGGAAAGGAAGAATTTTTTTAATTCTACTATCATATAATGCACAGATGCAGCCCAATAATCTTGGATGTTTTGTTCAACATTTTAGATGAAGAACGGAATGGGGTCGTGTCATCCTGTCTCCTAGTAGGTTGTAATATTGTGGAACATTCAATACTTCTTTAATCAAATCTAGATGACTCAAGTGGTCAGTAACTACACCTCACAATTGAGAGGTCCAGGGATCGATAGTCGCCTGCGTTCTAAAACGGAAACGGCCTCTTTGTATAATTACAAGGGTAAGGCCGCGTACATCAGACCCCCGAGACCCCAACTTAGTTAGAAATATACTGGATAAAGTTGCGTTTATTCAATACTTGTTCCTGATTTCGATATATAATAATTTCATTTTTTTTCCAAATACAATTGCCGGGACTAGGTACCGCGTGTTACCCTGTCCTGCCCCGGCCCATTGCCATTCCTACTCCACTGGAACGTTTTGTTTTTTTGTTTACATTAAAATAAATGCTATTTCTTATTATAGTATTGCTCTAAGGCGTAACTGTGTGAGTCCCCGGCCCCCGCCACATAGTTCCGTATTTTAGGTTGTGCTATTCAACTAACACCAATAGGCAAGGGATGAATCTAATCATAGAAAAATGAATTTCATAATTCTAAATCCGAACGGAATACTTTTGAAAGCATAATACTTGAAAGGTTAACAAAAAAATATTATTCAATGAAATGGAGATTTGATAGTTGCACTTGAAAGGTTTAATTCGTTTTCAACCCAAAAAAATTACATTTCAACAAAAGAAAAAATGGAGAATGAAAATGTCAGTTGAATTGAAACCGAAACAAATATGTTATATTTTTAAACAGAACAATTAATTGAACTTTAGACACAATAAAATTGAAAATAAACCCAAAACTGGGAGAGTTCTTGACGATAATTTTTTTTCCCATTTTTGAGGATATTTACTTTTATTTTGCTTCTACTATTTGGACGCGAGCAATGCAACTTCTGCTACGATAAACAATCTATGCCTACATACTTATCCAAAAAGAAGTTCCCATGGCGTACAATTTTTTCCCTAAACACGCGAAAATTCATAAAGTCTACCCAATAGACTCGACTACGTTCCCCGTGGATGGAAATGGCAACTGTAGAAGCTATGCAAAGCCGAGAATTGCAGATGCATGTGCATTTCACGAACCAAACTGTGAAGCTTTCAACCACAAGTTCAGTTCAAAGAGACTGTAGTACCACAGGCCAGCATTTACGGATTAGTAGGACTTCTTATCGAGCTCATCAATGGCAGCTAATCGTTCGACCAGGGGAGGGTGTGAATAGTGGTACGCGGAATACCAAGGGTCTGTGTTCATGGCTGAGAGGTTCTCTTCCTGTGGAATACCCAGAAATTGTCAGAACACAATGGCCATACAGAAAATGTTACATTAGTTTTGATTGGAATGAATGTTGACTGAAACTTTTCAAATGGCTCGACATCATTACGTTATTTTGTATCCATAGCATACAAAACAACAGTCCAAATGCAAGACTCATGAATAATGCACCCCCTACAAACTTAATCTTTGCACAGCAGTAGCGATAGATAAGAGGGGGAAAGAAAGTCACAATTCATAATATGATGCAAAAGAGGGGAAAAAAATGAAATACCTGCAGTTTGATAAGACCAGCTCGAAGGGGCGCAGAGTATCCAAGCTTCTTGGCAAAAGCATCAGCCTTTGGGACAGAAACAAGGTATCAGACCATAAAGACTTACTAAAAAGTAAGCTCAAAGAAACATAAGCATCATAGACCAAATGAATTTGAGCCCAAACATGGAAGCTACCTGGAACTCAAAAGCCCGGCTCACAAGATTAAGCAAAAAGCTCACGATATGCTGGAGAGGTATCACAGTGTGCTGCAACCATCAAATCAAACAAATTCTGGCGCTATGAGTATGCTAATGTTCAGCAGTGAGCATATAAAATTTTCACTTCAGCAATGAGCATATAAAAAATTTCACTCAGCAATAACATACTAAATCCAAAAATAACAATGAACCCATCAAACACATCGAATGATTATATAAACTAATGCCTGAAAGATGATGAGTCCAATAAGAACTGGCTGGGTGTCAAAACCAAAACTTTCAAACAAGTCCTTGGAGTTCCTCACAAGAGTGTAACCCCCAAACTGCAACAATGTCAGGATCTGCAATACAAATTAGACCAAGGTCAGGTTGAACCCATACATCATGAAGCCTGGCATATGAAGCCCTTCCCTTAAGAAGTAGGAATGAAGAAGACAGGCTCTTTTGTTCGGGAAACAAACATATCAGACAATTAAAGTCACATTTTTTTCCCTGACAATGAAATCATATTAGATAACTCTATATGTATATACAAGAGTGCGGCATGAAAATTAAAGAAGGAATGACCCAGTCAAAAAATAACGAAAAAACTCTAATTGACCTGCATATGTAACTATATCAAACCTATCAAAATATATCAGAAGTCTTCTTGTTCAAATAAATATGTAAAAAGGATAACATGACTGGAATCACAAGATATCACCAATAGCCTGGCTTTCCATGTCTCTAAAAATAGCACAAGGCATATTACTCACTCATTCAATGTTAATACAGACTTCACAAGGACAAACAAGATACCTGAACTGCAACGAAGGAGTACATTGTATGATTAAGTTTCCAATGACCAAGTTCATGGGCTATGACAGAAACAACTTCTTCATCATTTTTGCACTAAATTGAATTCCAAAGAGGCAATGGAGCGATCAAAGAAAAGGAAAATAAAGTTTGTAGATAAACAAATTAAGACAGAAGAAGCTTGACTGTGCAAGTTTATACCTGCTGTATTAATGTGTCGTATAGAACTATTCTTTTGTTCTTGAAAAATCCATACATGTAAGCCTGCAGAAAATATTGGCATGCATGAGTTCCAACTAGAGAAATTTATTATGCACATCAATCTCATGACAGGCAGAAGAGGTTTTGGCCAGTTGAGAGTAAGGCTAATATACAACAACGGCATCACTGCACACACTTTCTATAAACCATGGTGTTCCAGCTTTCTCTACAACTAAGTTTTAAGGGATTATGTAGACCTATTGCCAGATGAAAATGGTGAAACCATACTGTTTCATATCTTATTAAAAAACAATCAAGATTGCATCGAAAAGAAAAAACATGTTTATGAAGACAATTATCCAAAGCAAAAAAACTGGTATGTAAAGATAACAAAATGTACTTCAAATTGCACAAGCATAAACTCAAAACATCCATCATCTATGTATGTGTATGTGAGAGAGATCACATTAAAGGAGAAAAAAAGCCTACTCACGTTGCTATGGCTCGACCTCGTTGATCCATCAACAACAAACAACTTCTTCAGAGGAAATTTAAGAGATGAAGCAAGGTTCTCAATTTTGGCCCTAAGTTCTCCCTCTGGAAGCTGTTCATCGGTCAAAGAATTGAAAAAGGCAAGGGTAACACAAGCTACTTAAAAAGCATACGTGACATTTCCTTTACAAAAAGCAAAAAAATAACACTGTGATAGTTTACTTACAGGGGTGAACTTGTTGAAAAGTGGGGCAATCAGAACAGGGTAGATGGTCATCATCACAAGAGATACAACCAGCATGAATCCCCAAAGATATATTGCCAAGTAAGGACCTCCTTTCTGCATTCAAGCCCTCTCAGTATTCATTAATAGAATTCACATGTTTACCCATAGCATGAAAGAGAAAAGGAGAGAAACAAGAGAAGTTGGGGCAATTGCACTGCATAGCATGGATAGAATATAACCAAATAATATTGTGGGAGAAAAAAAAAATCTATGTCTGCCCTTGATTTCGCTCCTTAACCAGCAGTACCTGAACTATAATGATGATAGCAGCTACGATAGGTGGGCCAATCACTATAGCTAAGACAATTCCTTTGATCATATCCCTGAAGAACAGCCATATCGTTTGCTGCAAACAGAAATCAATAAAAATAAAAAACTTGTGCTGAGATATGTGCAAATATAACCAAATTGTCAAAGTAACAAATGAACCTTATTAAAGCCGTGTCGAGCCTCGATGATAAAAGTGGAGTATAAAGAAAATGGCAAATCAGTTATCTGCACCAGATTGTAGAAACAATCTATTAGATGAAAGAATAAGAATGAAACTGGCTAAATTTGCTGTCACTGTGGAACAAACACGAAAATCATAAACGGCATACATGCCAAAATATTGACTAAATGCTCGTTGGGACAAATAACACAGTATAAAACAGCTGCCCATAAGTATTTTGTCATCACCCACGTAGAACAAGTGGAACTCAAATATGTACCTGTGACCAAAACATAACACCAGCTAAAAATGCAAGAGTGTGGTATATCTCATTTTCTGCATCAAGGCCAGTACACAACAGAACCCCTCCTGACCTCTGCAGTTAATAGAAACGAAAAGACATTAAAACAGAAGATACGTCAACAGCAAGTGCTATTACAAACCAATAACTCTTGGATAGACCAGTACTCACCTTCCAAAACCAAGGTAGCACCCCAAAGTACAAAATGGCACAGTCCATGAGTATGGTCGCGAGTTCATGAACAAAATGAAAATAGCTGACAGCAACAAAGGGTAAATAACCAATGGAAAGCATGTTAGGTAAGAAACATGTGACGAATCACAAGTTCTAAAACAACCTGAGAAAGAATGGCCCAAACCTTTTGTCAAGGCTATAAACACGGGACTTTTCAAACTTCTCTTGACTAATTACTCCAACCAATGGCTTTGGAAGAGTTGGCAACTTTAGAGCAGTGTGCTGCCGTAGATCAAGATATGTTTCAAAGAAATAAACTGTAACCATAAAACCTGAACCCAAAAAAACAATGATAAGGCCACTAAAGACTATATGGAATGAGAAGTACAAATGTCTGCAAGTTTTAAAGTCAGATATGTATTAATTTAAATAGAGTAGCTAATAGAATAATGAATAATTCATTTAATACTTAACTCAACTCAACGTACCCAGTATATTACCAACTAAGTTGGTGTCTGGGGGGTTAGATGTACGCGGCCTTACCCTTATAATTATAC
>JAOWBN010000003.1:1121572-1131908 GCA_028565015.1 Pinguicula moranensis | reverse complement strand
CTTGACAGTAAAGGGTTTTCTGCAGGTCGATGTATGCACTACGTGTAATTCCACCTAGAGGTCGGCAAATGGGCGGGGCTAAAAGAGTCTGGCCCATTTGGCCTGCTTAAAATGGGTTATGGGTAGCATCGGCCCATTTACACATAAAATACAAAAAACTGCTTCAGGCCATATTCGAACCCATAGTCAAATTGTAAGCTAGCAAGTATTCTAACCACTTAGCTACAATGCTTTGATGGTTAACTCAACAATTTTATTATATATAAACAAATTTATTTCCTTAAAGTTGAATATAACACTTTGTCCCACACGGATTTCACATAAAAAGTTTCTCTCACTTATGCCTATAAATACTCTACTCCCCTTTCTCATTTACTCAAATCTCATTTTCAACCTTATTAGATAGAAAAAGGATTTTCTTTAGTAAAAAATTTATAAATTAAAAACATATTAATAATATAAATAAAATAATATTTTTGATGGGTTATGGTGCCAAATTCACATGACCCGTTTTCAAAAATAAGCCCAACCCGCACCGCCCGTTTTGAAAATGGACCAAATCTGAACCGCCCGTTTTAAATATACGGATGGGCCGCGCCTGAAAAACAAGTACGTTAACCCGTGACAGGCGGGGCGGGCCGTATGCCAACCACTAATTCCACCTATACTATGTTGCAATTTGTGGATAAGCATTGGGCTGCCTTTGAGGAGATGTTTGTGTTCGAAGATGGCTTAGTGAGGTATCTAAGAGGGCGTAGAGGAAATGGAATAAGGTTGGGGTGCCTACAAATTACGACTGGATCCTATCAAAACATTTATCAGTTTCTTGAAAGTGTTTTATGAAACGACATTTACGTTCTCCGCCTCCAACACCTGCACCACACACCACTTTTTTAAAGAGTTGTACAATCTAAAGAAGCGGTTAGATACCTTAAGGAAGAGCCCTAAAGAGTTCTTTAGTGGGATGGTAACAAGAATACACGAAAAGTATGCCAAATAATGGGGAAATTTGACTAAGGATGACCCTAAGCTTAGACTAAATGTTCTAATTACTTTTTCGTATGCATAAATACTTACTGATAGTTGCTATTAATTGTTTTGAATATGAACCGATTTTCATTTGTCGTAATTGTTTTTGAAACGAAGTGTAAGATTACTTGTTTTGAATTCTGGTTGCCCAAGATTATGAGCAGTGATGACAGTACCAAAGCCATTGCATTGGCTGGAAAATGGTAGAACTTTTTGTTGAGTACAATTCCATATATGGTGAATTTTCTACCAGCCAACATAGGGTGACAAGTAGTTCGTGAGATGATCCAGAATCTGATGCGCGTATAGATCTTATACAAAATACGCTATTCAACAAACATGCAAAGTTGAACAAGTACCTTAGTGAAGGACCCAAACCCCCTACAGCTTCATGCACCATTTTAGAATTGTGGAAAGTGAACGAAGCCAAGTATCCCATGCTTGCTCGAATGATACGAGACAATCTTACCATTCTAATAACAACCGTGCCTTCGACTTGACAAAAATTGGTTGAAAGGCGGTTGATGGTCTAATTTGTGCCAAAAATTGGTTGAAAGAAAACGCTGAAATATTCTTTCATTGTGATGGAAAAGAGGACACGAATACTTATCGACTTGACACGGGTGATAAGTATTTTATTTTAAATCTATTTATGTTTTATCGTACTCAATTGTTTACTCTTTAAATACATATGCTATTTTATTTATGCAAAGATGGAAATGAATCTACAAAATATGTTTGATGGGATCGACAACCTACCTATCCAGAATGAAGGTTATACATCTTGTAGTTGAAACTTGAAACTTTCTAAATCTTTGATCCATTTTTGTATTTGTTATATGGATGTTCCAATTTTGAATTTATTTTTGGTTGGACATTGTTATCGACTATCGTTGTTTTCATCTTTACTATTATGGTTGGATTTTTAGTTGAACATTGTTATCGTTGTTATTATTGTGCACTTAAAACATGTGTTTTTTTTATTAATGATAATTAAAATTACGGATGGAATGTTGCTATTTTTTAAATAAATCAAACAAAAAAAATTGATCGATTATTTGATAAAATACTGAACTGAATTACCGAACACGTTTGGTAATCGGTATTGGATCGGGATCGTGAACGATCTTAATCTGTTCTGTATTCGATTTAGGAAATAAAGATCGGTATTCATGATTGACCACCCTAGACACCCCTCAATTTCCAATGCCTTTCCTATCTTTAGAATGCCTTCCACCTCATTTCTCAAGTTTCTATTATTCGATGCCATTATGTTGTTTATGAGTGAAGCCATAAGCTGGAATTTAGTTCTAATACAACTTGTTTGAAAATATTCCAAATTTTGTGATAACAAAATATTTGAACACATAAGCAACACAAAATTTGCATGGTTCCCAAAAGAATAGGAAAATCAATCCTCAGAGAAAAACCAATCAACTTGTTACCAATTTTCTGTTGCACATTGTGGGAAAATTACAGAGAAAATTTTGTAAAAAGGTATAATTGTGTTGTGAGATAATAAAGTTAGAAACTGGTATTACGAATCACAAAAAATGAGGCCCTAGTTAAGAATATACCCCTTCTGAATTAATGCCAACTACCGACTACGAGTCAAATTCACTAGTTATCTCACGAGAACACGAGATACTTTTACAGTTTCAATAGATACCAAAATGTGAGATACTTCCTCAAACAATGGGGATGGATGACCTAATAAAGTCAGGCACGGCAGTCAGGAAAGACGGATGCATTTGCTAGCTCTCGGGAGTTTGTTGATTATCAAATGAATCGCTTGAAGAGACTTGAGAAAAAATGCCTGTACAGAGAAACCAACATTATAATCAGCAATCCACTTATCCAGAAAGACTTAACTATTAGTATACTGTTCCAACATGCCAGAATGAGTTAGAGCTAAAACACGTAACCTATACCATTTCGAGGCCTCTTGTTGGAAATGATATCTGAAAATGAGTCTACCAACTGCCCTGCCAAACTACTTGGATCATCAATTAATGTTTGAATGAATGTGTTCACCACTCTGCGCTCCTGCTCGGTTGACTTAAGACTGAACCATGTCAGCAATTTCAACCTGAAATCCTTCTTTATATAGCCCTCGCACTCCATCCAACGGATGATTTTTACACAGTATTCAAAGTTCTCATCCAAGGAGCCGGATTCAGGGTGGACTTGAAAAGGAGATCCATTAGTCAGAGTGCTCTCGGAATCCTGCAATTCACCATTGGTAGTACGTCTCCTTTTCACATAAGGAGCCAGTTTTGAGTCCTTTCGAACTTCATGAGAAACACTATCATCATCGGCTTCACCAGTCTGTCCAAAAGTGCAACCAATACCATAATCTCTGGATGACTCAACAGGAGGCGTGAACTCTTCATTTAGATCCGGCACAGATGCAACATTCAAGTCAAGCTGCCGTGAAACAGAAGGCAACTTTTGTTCCTGAGTTTCTTGCTTAACAGGACCCGGCACACAGAAACATTTATTGAGAGCAGCACAACATAACGACTCCAAACAGCCTTGATCTTGTGACAACGCTAGCCTTAAGATCCTAGCCAGGTCACGTACTTTGAAACCCGAATCAGATTCTACGTCTACGGAGGACCTGCATTGTGGTTTGGCACTAGAACTCCCTCCATTATGTGAATTCTCCTTCTCTGGACTTCCTACCAAAGAGTTACAACTTTTGTGTATTATTTCTACACTCTTGGTGAAGCACTTAACTTCAGAGTGCCCAAAGTCACAAGTGTCTGTATAAGAAACTATCCGGATGGAATACTCTGTACAGGGTTGTAGATTGGATAACCAGATTCTCCTCTGATTTCTTGGAAAGACACAAGCAGCTTCTTTAGGATAAATCTCTTCGTTTGTTTTACAATACCAGATTTTGTAGCCCTTAATATCATCACGGGATGGAGTTGATATTTCCATCAATAAGACGACAATTAAAGAAGATGTAACCTCCTCAAACAGGAATCTGCAAGCTGCAGGAAGTGAACCCTCTGCCGATGGTAGGAAACAGTAGAAGTTCAGTATAAGATAACAAACCCATTCATGGAGATACGAAAACATAGTTACAAATTACCATTCAAATTAAGTGAGGCAGCAGACTTTGAAGCGATTAATTCATCAGCTTTCTCAACTGCAAGAGAGCAGAGTCTCTGTATATCAACTGCTACAGAGAGTCTACTGACTATACCCCGTGCCATCTTGGCTGAAACTCCATCAACTGGGCCAACCTCTGTCTCGAGCTTTGCTTTGGCCTCCCTAACAAGTTCATGGAGTTCATTAAACCTGGATGTCCCATCCAGTAGCCTGTAACTCAAACATATCCTGTAGCACAGTACGTCAACTCGGCGAGCATCCTTAGCTACAACTAACTGCTTTTTCCAGGACCTATAAGAACACATTATCATAAATGAGCACCCTAATTACATTACATCATATTCTAGAAAGCTCAGTTAGGAGCTACTGGATTTCACAGCACTCATTTCAAAAGTAATCACGGTATCTCTCTCTAAGTCAGGAATTCCAACATATCCTCTGTTGTGCAATTTTGAATTATGATGAATATATGCTACTCATTTAGTAAAAAAGACAATCGCACAATTATATTTATTTGGTAGACTCCAATAAATGTCCAACTAAGAAAAGCCACTTGAAAAAATCTGCATGACAGAAAAGGAAAACAATGTTAGGGAGAAGCAGCTACAAAGCACAACACTTATTAAGGTATACATCTTACCCAAGTATTCCTGTTACTTTGCCACAAGAAGCACAACAGTAGCTTCCATCCAATTGCATTAACAGCCCCAGGTCCACAACCCCAACCTTACCACGTTGAAGAGCACATTCAATGTGGCAAGATAAACCACAGGCATCACCTAAACTAGAATCTGACATGCACTCCAACCAAAGACTTGGGTCCTTGTTATCATCGAACAAATGGCAAATGCAGCAAGAGCACCTCTTGCAAAATGAATCATCAGCTGATAGAGCAGCCCTACATGCAGCGTTTTTGCAAATCCATGAATTAGAACTTTTTACATCAGCACATGAGTCTAGGCTGGGAGGAATTCGGGTAGGGTTATCATTCTTCCTTTGCTGTTTCCTAGACTGGGAATGCTGATCCTTTAGAGTTGATGAAACTTTCTTGAGTTCATGCATCTTTATTCTCTTCATTGCTTTTGGAAGTTGTTCTGCCATTCTGAATCTTTAATTAGCAGGTTCACCTACTAAGCAGCCGATAAGCTAATTTAGAACTAGCAGGTTGTAAGTAAGAATCCTTGAAACAGTTCAGAAAATTTTAATGCATCATTCAGTGACAAATTGCTTTCCCCAGAGCTTTTAGCAGCATAAACTGCATAAAAATCATACAAATCATGATACGAATATAGAGTTAAAATTTGAAAATCCAAGATCAGGGCTATGCATGATATGTGGACTCAGATCAGGAATTTAATCATCCTATAAAGTGTATGGTATCTCATGAACATAAATCATTCTCATTATACATTACAGATTCTGTTTCATACACCAAAAAGGCATGATATGGAAGCGAAAGGCCACCTTTGAGCAAATAATGCCAATAATTTCAATGCATGAATGAACCAGCCAAGAATTTACCTTGGATGAGAGTTCATATCTAATCCCCAATAAGCCTGACACATAAAATCTTTCAGATTGATTTTCTCTCATGCATGTATTCTGAAAAAAAAAAATTATTAGCATGAAAAGAAAAAAAAATAAACTCCAACCATTTCATAGTTTTTTGTTTTTTTTGGTAAGTCCCATTTCAGAGCTTCTGATACAGGCATTTAACGAAAGGAAGTTATGCCCCATCCAAAGAGCATACACATGCAACAAGAAAATTATAACACCAAATCCTTTCGTTCCAAATATATTCCAATATTAGGTCACAGTTACTTGAAATCCACGCAGGAGGATCATAAGATGAGCTAACGTGATATGCGTTTGGCCACAGTGTCGGCGCAATATAGCAAAACAGGTAAAAAAAAAAAAATGAGTAAATTTCGTCCCTCCAGACCAAAGTGTAATCACGACACTGCAGTAAATGTTCCGATCATTGCTAGCTTTTGTTGAGTTAGGGAGCACAACAAGCACTTACCCAAGAAATATAAACCACGAAAAGGAAAAGCAGACAAAAAGGAAACGAGAAACCAAACCAACAAAAAGGCAATGCAGCCGGTTATCACATCCAGAAATTACAATGAAAAAATAACGAATCAAAAAAAGAAAAATAATTCATATGAAACCCAAATCAGAAACCCTAACAGATTTATTTCAGGTGTTTGAAGAATCCTACCTTAACATAAGCCGATTGCCATTGCAATGACTCCTAGATCTCCGTCAACTTCACTTCCGACCGATGTTTCCAATAAAAAAAATCGATCTTTACAAACTCCAATGCCCTCAACGATGGCTGAGGCGCCCCCGAGGACTTCCTCTGAGCTGCAATTGGTTTGTGCATCTCCCGTGAGACTTAGAAATCTTTGTGAGAGGGTCGGATACTATCCTACCCGAATCTTTAACCCGCCTGTACCTTTGATCCAGGGCAATAAAGCCTTTTATCTAACTTGTAAAAAAACGAACTTAGACAGACTTCATTGGCCCTTGGTTTCCACGTACAAAATTTTTTTTGACTCGACGGATTATTTCGTGAACCGGCTTTGTCCTAATTCCTCTAAAATTTTGCAAGTTATTCCACCCACGAGTTGTCCAACCTAATCGATTACCTAAATGCCCTCATTTATCAAATAAATTACATCTTATACCTGATATAAAATTCATCTAAAAAACTAAATCAAATTTTCTTGCCCGACTAATCTTGGCAACTGCGCTTCCATTCTGTGTTCTTGGCGACCGCCCTTCTGATGAATCTTCTCCTTCCGTCACGCTTTTGAGTAAATTCTTTATCTTCTCATCTTCTCCAATCAATCATACATAGTTTTCGCTACAATTTCATCTCTTATCGCTAGGTTTTGTTGGGATCTCGTCTATTTCTATCCTAAGATTTGGTCAGAAATACGGGTCTCGATTCTTGGCTTGGTTTTTTCTTGTGATAACCCAGTCATGGATTTGATTTGATGCAAATTTCATGGCTCATTCGTTCCAGATTGTTTCCTGCGATGTTGTCCTTGTAGATTTTATTTTCTCCTACTAAATATTTGAAACAAATAATGGTTTTAGGGGCAAGTGAGCTGTCATGTAATTAGCCTAAGCATCTTTGTACTGTAGTAGTAGGTATGACCCATTCATGTTCTTTTATGTATGATATGTGAAAGTTTTTTGTTTCATGAGCTCCTAATTATCTTCGACGATCAGTTCTCAGGCATCGTCAAGGAGTTAATTTTTATACTTACTATATCTGTGTTAAGAGTTCTTAAAGATTATGTCTTAAATTCCTATGAAAATATTGGTCTATGATCCTTAAACCACTAATTGAATGAAAAATAAGAAAGATTTACACATGGATGAAAGATAAGAAAGGTGATATACACTTATGTTTCACAACAGGTGTTGGAATATTTGCTTCTTGAGTTGACATTTCTCAGGTTCTACCACTTGAGTCTCAAATCTCATTTACTATTAGCACTTCAAAGTCCGATTCTCGATTTCTTACTACTAGCGATTTTATATAGAAATTGCTTTATTTATTTTTTTACTCTACCAAAAAAATGTTAAAAAGATCTTATATTCTTTCTTCTTCATCACTCCCTCCATCCATGCCCCCCACTCCAATTTCAAGACGACATTTCATGAATTTGTTAACAAAAATATTGATTTTACTGCTTTGAAAGAGTTGGATTTTGAGTTGCCCGAGTCTGACGGAGATTTTGTTTGCTCTAGTGGAACTGAAAATCTTCCACCCCGACCGACGCCGCCGACCTCTCAGCCTCAAACTCAACGTCGATGTACCTTATAGGATAAAACGAGCAAATCTCGAATATGGCTCAAATTTTACGATAAGGTTCCAGTTCCGGAAAAAAAAGCCCATACCACTATTAAGCAAAATACCGATTTTGTACGTCAAAATACGACTTTTGTAAAGATAAAAATTTAAAATTCTTTAAGTATTTATTTATTTATTATGGAATATTACTATAAAATTTTAGTTTAATGAATATTAGTATTTGTTTAAATATTTATTTTAGAAAGTTAAAAGAAGTTTCGCAGAAACCGTGTTCGTGAGAGGTTGCCTAGGACTGGTATTTAAGCGAGACCATTCTCCACCAGCTACTTAGGGCTGGGTAATCAGGAATATCAATCGGTAATTGATATTCCCAATACCGAACCGACAAATGTCTGGACAGGAAAAGCCTTACCGATCTTGGACTGAACTCGGAGAATTACTGAATTGGATCAGTAATCGAGTCAGTATTACCGAATTACCGACTTGTAATTTATTATTATTTTTTTATTAAAAAAATGTGATTTTGTCTGTATTTTTAATTCTCTAAACAAAATGTTGGAAAAATAATAATATATTTGTTAAATATATTATTAAGAGGTGAATGATAAATTGATAAAAGAGATGAAGGGGAAAAGATTTTCTCCTTCATGTCCCTGATTACATTGAAATAGTGGACAAATGAAGAGTTGTGCAATAATCCACTAACTTAATAGAGATAATGGAGAGTTGAGTCATTAACCCACTAAGTTAGTGGAGATAATGGAGAAGTTCAAGAGGAGCAAAAATCTCTACACTCATTCACAAACTCTATAAATAGTAGATCCCCTCATGAGTGAAAACACACACAAAAATTTTGAGTCTAGAATTTTTTTTTTCTTCTTGGTGAAAGCTTTTGAGTCATTCTTCAAGTGGTGATAGAAGAAAGATACCGCTAGAGTTCACTAGAGTTGTGCTGCAAGTGCTGTGCTTATCAACTCGTATCCATCATATCATGGGAGATAGACGCTCGAGAATCTCAAAGCCCTCAGGAGAGGGCGAATCTGTTTTAAGGAAACCGTGACTTCACATGCCTCGGAGTTCCTCAACTTTGCGTGTTTCGTTCGACGATGAAAGGTTGAAGTTGTACTTTCGTTTATGTACTTGTTGAAGTGTTAAGTATTTTCTTTTATTACAATAAACTATCAATTCAGTATAATTGTCTAACACTAGAAACTCTTTTCTACATATTTCTTTATGTTTATTTATTTATTATATATATTAATTAAATATAATATAAGTAAGATTGGTAAAGTGTAAAGTCTATAAAAAAATGCGTGGAGGGAGTTGGTTCGAATCTCGTAAACCTCAAAAGAAAGTTTTTAAACTAAAAAAGTTAAAATTAAAAAAAAACTAAAAAAATGCTAAATTAGCGACCACAAAACT
The DNA here is from genome assembly GCA_028565015.1 of Pinguicula moranensis. Lineage (NCBI taxonomy): Eukaryota > Viridiplantae > Streptophyta > Magnoliopsida > Lamiales > Lentibulariaceae > Pinguicula > Pinguicula moranensis. The sequence continues at coordinate 1,122,508 of JAOWBN010000003.1, read as the reverse complement.
AACTGCTGCAGGTCTAATCCAGGAGTGGACCGGAGAGTTAGAAGTGCTTTAAATTACTTAAGAATGGAGAAGTTAAAGCTAAAAGTTCAATTTTAAAAATAAATGTTTGTACATGAAAAATGTAGAAGGTGTTTCGGAAACGTTGTTGGAAACTGTTGATATGCAAATATCACATTTATTAATATAATAAAATGTTTGAAATAGTGAAATTACTATTTTTTTCCCTTGAAATTGTTGAAGAAGTCCATTTTTTTGTTGCTGGATTGTCTAATTTGCCCTTAATGATCGATAATTGACTATTTTACCCTTATTGTTGCTGAAATTACGAGTTTGCCATTAATGAATGTCTAATCGTGATCGTTGAATTATTTTGATCGTGTGGCTATTATTAAATCCCGCTTATTTTACCGTTATAAAATCTGGAGCGTTCATTTGAGATGTGATCTAACGGTTATAAGCAAAGCTTCTCGAGGAAGCCATCTGAATTAATCTTGATCGTTCAATTTTATTTGATCATACGGCTTGGAATGAAGCGTATCGAGTACGCTACCATCGAAGAGTCGTGATCGTTCGATCGTCTGACATAATCCAACGACTTGGAGTATTGTGATTATTGGGGAAGATCTGATCGTTGATTTCAAGTCAGATCCAACAGCTATGGTTTATACGTATATTTGAAGTATTTGAAGCCGTTGATTTGTGATGATCCAACGGACCGGACTTGTTCTCCACCGAGATATAAAAGCTTCTTCGTTGGATTTTGGCAATTAATTAATTCATTGTCGAAACTCTGTCTCTCGAACTTTGGGATTTTCTCTGTTCTCTCTCCTATTCTCCGACTTCTCTCATAGTGAACTACTGGTTTTCCGGCGACTTTACGACCTATCTGGTGATTTCAATCGGTGAGATCGCTCTTACTCACCGTGATCTACAGTT